>JAEMWC010000894.1:87500-105000 GCA_016490735.1 Pachyseris speciosa
TGGCCTATAAGAGTAAAGACGATAGAAAACTGCCGTCGATTTGTTTTTCACAATAACCTAGAAAAAATGCAAGGGAAATCGGCTTTATTTTCCGTTGAGAAAACTTCGCGTGACAGCGCAGAGAGAAAGCATAATATAAGCCATCAATCAACTAACAACTACAAATCTTTTACAATTGTGAATGGTTTTATTATTGACATCGATCAATTACAAATATTGTAAAGAACAAATCTTGATTGCAGATCGTAACTGGTTCTATTTTTGGCATCAGCGATAATGATTGCATTTGATTGGTAATAAAAAACCGACAATGACTTTGAGTCGGGTTTGGGTAGAGGTTGAGTTAATACATACCTTTTGGCACTTAATTAAAACAAGTTAATATTAAGTACAAGTCACTGTAAAGACAAAGAAAACCGTTAGTTATTTTTGCATAAAGCTTTGTTAACTGTATTTCAGCTCATCGACCACAGCACCGACATCTAACAATTTGCATAAATGACAACACAAATAATCATGTTTCCATTTCAGTCCGCAAAAATCGCCGACGAAAACAACCTATCGCTTATTGTTGGAAAAAATCTCTCTGGTATAGAAAGGGAAGCCGATGTTATTAGCTAAAAATAAAAATAACAAAAAGATATAAACGTATGAATTGGATACGAATTAACGTTATCCTGAATCCGATCCAACTATCATACAGTTCATAGCAGATGGACCATTTATCGAGTTGAGTTGAGTTTGAATAAGGTTGAGTTACCGTTTTTGCAATTTTTGGCGCTAAAGATTAGTAAATCTTGGGTAAAAGTCACTGAGAAGACAACAGAAACACCACTTTCTTGGCACGAAATATTGATTTTAAATTTTGCATAGAGTATTATCAGCCAGATTTCAACTGATTGACCGCCGACGCGTACAATGTTTGCATAAACGCCCGAAAAAGATAACCGTGGCATAAGCGAGGGAGGCCGAGGCTACTTGTTAAATCTCAAACACACTTTATTGATTTCAAAAAGGAAAATGTTCCAACTCTGACCCCCTCCCTCCCCCCAAAAAAGTAATAAATAAATAAATAAATAAATAAAAAATAAAAAATTAATAATAATAATAATAATAATAATAATAATAATAATAATAATAATAATAATAATAATAATAATAATAATAATAATGGGCACTGGAGTAGGACAGGTTGGACCTCAGCCTACTACGGTGACATGGACGACCCCGCCCACCAGAGTCCGGGGTGACACCTTTGGCAAGTGTTCGCAACCCCACAGCCACCCCCGTCAGGGTTACGACAAAATACAATGATATGACAAGCAGAAATACTAGATTTACATGCCGCATCGGTCGTCGCGCGGATAAACAAGGGCCGCGATCTCCAGCGAGGAACCAGGCTGGAATCGAAAAGTATGCTACTGGAACAAACTCTCCCCAAAACAAGGTACCAGAGGAGAACCACGCCGAGGATACACCTCACAGAGTCACCTTCTGGCTACCAACACCGAAAACCCCCCTAAGCAAACTCGACAAAAGTGGACCCGGGATAAGTATAAAGAAATTATGGAGGCATATTATACCAACCCATCAGAAACAAACACAACCGTTGAGACCTATAACATCTGGAGAAGGCAAAACCCACTAAACGGACGTACCTTGATGCAAACAAGCTTGCTAATGTAAGAAGAGACATTACCAAGAACAAAAGGCTTACTGATATCGAGCTGGATGAGATCAAGGCAAGGGTCATGCGGACTGAAATAATGGACTCTAGTGAAGGTGCCAGAAGCACATGAAGAACAAACCCAAAACGTCACTACCATCACGGAAGGAGGCGAATCTACAGCTAGCCAGCAAAATACAAATATCATAAGCGTAGACGAGAAAGTGCAACAGATGAAAGCTGACATACTGAGAATATCTGTCCATCAAATAAAAACTGCTCCCTGGTACCTCAGGACCAAGGATTGGCCCTGGTTCTAGGAGACTGTAGGAAGCAATTCATAGCACTGAAAACGATAATAATAATAGTAATGTACAATTAAAAAGAAATAACCAAAGAAAGAAAATAAAGTGAATGGATGGCTAAATGAACTAAGTCTAATAATTTAGTAAATCCATGTACCTTTACTGTAATGGTTACAGTGCAGTGGATGCAACGAGCTGCGAAACGATGAAATAAAGGCCTGAGTTGAGAGACAATCTTACAATGTTTGCTAAATAAGAATCCTTCGCCACTGTTCTCACTTCACCAAAATGTACACAACTCAACTGTAGAAGTCCTTTCATATGCTTTACTCCAAATTCCTTACGAAATTCACCTCATCTTAGCAAATTGCTTCAAGTACCTATATGTATCACTTGGCTTAATAGAGCTTTTAAGGTATTCACTATCCTTATTAATGTCCAACTGGACAAATGTACAATTCTTATGGTCCTATAGCTGAGGGTATTTGTGCACACATCACATTTATTTTGTCTTTGATCACTTCCTTTATACTCATAGTTAAAACCTGCATGTTTGACCAAGTATTGATTTTGTGAGGAGAAATTCTATGCTGAGCTGGTCACTGCTAGGGCTAAAAGGTTAAATGAGGCACCCGCCAGTGTTATAAAGGCTCCTTATAGAGACTAGTATATATTAATTATGCTGTAATTCGCATTTAAAATGCAAACAGAAACTGACTACTTAAGGAATCACACACTTAAACTCTCTATAATGTATAATGTCTGTATTTATTTAACACCTATGATTCCTGGGTACATAAGCCCACTGCTGTACATGTTTCCAATGGAACTGGTGATGGCATATACATGTATATAAAGTACAAGTATATGACAGGATATACATGGACTCAAAACATGTCCTCAGCCTTAAAGAAATGCTCTTTGAGATGTATCGTTTACAATTTTATTGGATATAGCTTTAGGTTTTCTAACCGAATAGAAGTCTGAATTTTTTCACAGATGTATTATTTACATGAATATACTTACATACATGTATAATTTTGAGCTCACATTGCTATATGGACATTGTAATGCTTTTGCAGGTTTTGGGGACAGGCCCACAGTACAACAGTAAGCTAATGTTCCAAGGTGCCTTTGTTAAAAGATTACCCTAATGTGGAGGGAACAGGGGTGGTGTAGTAGTGAGAGCACTCGCCTTCCACCAATGTGTCCCCCGTTGGATTCCCAGACTCTGCGTCACAAGTGGATTGAGATTGTTGGTTCTCTACTCTGCTCCGAGAGGTTTTTCTCCGGGTACTCCGGTTTTCCTCTCTTCCCAAAAACCAACAGTTGATTTGATTTGATTTGATTCTACTTTATTTAGAGTTGAGGTCGATTCAGGTCGCGTTCCTTTTAGGAAATCCTTTTTCAGATTTAGAAAATCCAGATTGTTCAGATTTTTCTGCTAGCTGGAACAAAAAATAATCTGAAAAAAGATCCATCCACACAGCGAGAGGCTTGGAAACTTGTTTTTGTTGATGGCAGGTTTTCTGAGAATGCCGCTGGCTTTACTCTCCTTGCTGGAGGAACTCAAATGGAACGAAAATCTGAAACCAGTTTCAGTTACCAATCCAAACGATCCACGTTCGGAGGTGGATTGTTTGGGTTTACCTAAAATATGGAATTCGGAATCCGGAATCCGGAATCCGGAATCCGGATTCCGGAATACGAAATATGAAATCCGGAATACGGAATGTACAGAAGTTTGGTAAAAAATTTTGACAAAGGTTGAAGTCACTTGGGTAATAATATGGTCAACAAATTATATGATGACTTAGCCTGAGTTTTGCAGCAATCAAGCAATCAGTCAATCTGGGGCAGCATTTTAATACTTTGGTTTTGCTTTTAATAAACCGCCTGATTCCTTTAAAGCACACAGCTTTCAATCACACTTCAACGATACTAATCAATGTTTTGTGCATTTTGAACATTTTAAATTAAAATCATTTTAATTAAAAGCACCTTTTCTTATTCTTTTTTTATTATTTTCTTTTTTCTTATTCTTTTTTCTTATTCTTTTTTGTTAGGCCTGTCCACAAGTTGACGGCAACTTTTTGAACAACTTTCGATTTTCGATCAACCTTTTTTGATTTCGAGCAACGTTTTTTCCGTTTTCGATGTTTTGTTATTGATTTCAGCTAGATCTTTATAAAACAAGAGCTATTTTAAACGCTTCGTGACCAAAAAGCGGAGAAAAATCACTTTGCATATCTTGACTTAATTGCGCGTGGGAACGCTTACGCCTGATTGGTCATTGTCTGTTGCTCCATGCTGGAATGTTTGGGAACTGTATCGGCGCGTACATTTCAGGTTGTCGAGTGGCCGTCGATAAAACGTGGAACATGGGACATTCTGGAACATCCCGGTACATTCAGGAACATCTCCAAAAGACGAAGAAAGATCACTTAAAAAAAAAACTTTTAAATATACAGAAAAAAAGAAACTAACACGAAATAAATATAATCCGAGAGATTAATTGGAGAAAAAAAGAAGACAAAAAAATATTTATTTCAAAAAAAAAAAAAAAAGAAAAGACGTTTATAAATGCCCCACCTGGAAATGATAGCTATGGGGGCTGGGTGAGGATTGTTTTAGCGCTTTCGTTTGCTTACAACATTTTCACCCTCATACAGTTGTACCGTCTTCAGTCATTGCTCTTTTTTTCGAAAAAACCTAAGTCAGTATGGTGCCCAATATACCTTGAAACTTTTATGTAGGAACCTTGAGCACACAAAATCCGCTGCTCTCCACTTCTGATTGGTTAAGCAAAAAGGATATCTACAACAACTGAGGACTTGGTCAGGCCTACTTTTACAGTAGGCGATAAACGTGGTTAATCTGCTCCAAGAAAGATTTTATTCCCAATAGCAATGCTTCTCACTCCGTTTTTGCAGCGATGGCTGCACTGCATGGGCCTGTTTGTTTCTTAAGGTTTAACTAGTGTAAAATCTCGCGGATCAGCTCTTTAAGTTGCATTTAATGATCCTGCCTACGGTCTTTCTTAATAGTTATCCTTATATCCCTCCACATCGACTCAACTGGAAAGAACAAACCAAGTCCCAGACTAAGACTTCACTCCTGTCACCTACCTCCTCCTGTAAGACATCTATCGTCTTCATGGTCAGTGCTTATAGCTTAAGATCTTCGATTGCACCTGTCCTTTCTATTCCGAGAGAGTCGGGAACTTTTCAGCACTCGGCAGCAACTACTTTTAATAAGCTCCCTATAGCTATTAGAAACATAACTGAGTATAACTCCTTTTGTCGTAGTGTGAAGAGACATTTTTTATCTTTATTTATTATTATTAATATTATTATTATTATTATTCGGTTCTTTTAACCCTCTTATTAATTATTAATTCCAGTTTCTAGATTCCGGATTCCGGATTCCGGATTCCGGATTCCATATTTTAGGTAAACCCAGGGTTTACCTAAAACATGAGAAAACGACAACAAGAAGCAAGCAAGAAAGCAACAATTTTTAATAAAGCTAATAATTTGAGCCTGTGATTACTTTCCTTCGAAGCTGTTTATTACACTGAACAAAGCCGCAAGATCGACAAACCACAAAATCCTTCACCAAGCTTATAAAGTAAGAGTTTTACTCACGACTCAAACCAGAGTATAAACACATTATAAACACAACAGGAAGAATACATCACCGGATAAACGAACACTGGAGAACAAACAGCCCCTACCTTAACAAGGTAACGGAAGTGCCATGGATCCATACGAGAACAAGAAAATCATCGAAACAGTCCAGCGTTTGGTGGCCATTCGCAAAAAATACGTGGGGACTGGTAACTATTCCGCAGGTGGGGAGCCACTTAAGGAGCCACTCTTAGAGCCACTCTGAGAACCACTCGTACTCTTTGGGACTCCCTTTGTCAGGTATATCCAATCTATTTCAGCCAGACTGCCGACTCAAAAGGATGCTTACCATTTGTCAGAAAAATCCGGAAATCTCGGTTTGAAGTCAAAAGGTAAGGTAATTTTCCCGAAAATCTTTTCGGAAATTGTGGACAACCTCCAGAGGTAGTCCCCCTTTCCCGTTCGGAACGGAATTTCGGAAAGTTGCTTATCATTTGAGCGAATCGTTCCGTTTCCAGGTCCTTTTGCGCCAGAACGAGTGAATGCGCATGACGGAATGCTTCGCAGTAAATGGTAAGCGCCAATCTCATCCCGTTGGTTGGTAAATTCGGAAAATCGCTTACCATTATTCAAAGGTCATTCCATCCGGATTTTTCTGACAAATGGTAAGCACCCTTTAAACACTGGAGACATCCCACGCATAGTGTATAACTCTCCCGGCCCGGTCAATTTTTATAGTCGATGACTATTCTGCCGTTTAGGCAAGAACTGTAAAAACTACCGACATATCCGACTTGATCGAAGTTGCCTGCGATATCATACATTTCGCGGCTCTTTTTGAACGCAAGTCCCGCAATTAGCCGGTGTTCTTTCATTTAGGCAGAGGTCGAAGTTAAAGAAAAGAAAATAACGACAGCACCCGCCTTGGAGAGTCGCAACGTCATTCCACAGACACACAGTCGGTCGACTACACCGAACTATCAACAACAGCCGCACCTGGGCTTGCCCTACCTTGGGCATCGAGGGGACATGACTCCTATCTCCACTGCCGGCGGGATACTGCCGAGCCGAGCCAGCGGTGCACCAATACTGACCCGACCAATTTAGAGGAAGGCACAACAACCTATTTATTGGCGAAACATGCAAAGACTGCTTCCTTGTGGGAGGTGGCTGTAAAAACAAATTATCTTTCTGAAAAGGTCATGAGGGGGAGGAGAACGCTTCTACAACATTTACGCAGTAGGATAATATTTACAGGGCGATGGGTATCCGTGGGCTGTGAACGTTTTGGGGTTGTTTATAAAACCTTCGGGCAAACGCATGCGCAGTAGTGCTTAAGAGTTCAGCACGGCCAATCCAACAAAAAGTGACGTAACATCCGGTTGGGAAATGACACCGAATAATCTTCTTGACAAGGACGAAACATGGCGGCTCGACTGGCAATGTTTTCTTCGGTATTTTGAAGTGGCAGTTACAGAAATTGTGTGATGTGACCGTAAATAAACTGTTAAGATATTGCTTCGGCTTTTCCAGGAAAGATTTTTTCAAAGAAGCGATGTTTATTGTTATTTTGACCCAAATATCAAGACAGGTATGCGTCGTGTCATAGCGAAAATTTCACACTCTGAAAACGAGTGGCGTTCAGACTTTTGCCTCTAGCACGTTGTGATCTTTCTAAAACATGAATCAAAATAGCCTGTCCTGTGTGGAACATAATGGAGGAAACATCGGCGGTCTTGGTTTACAGTGTTAACAACGGGAAGGTTATTAACGCTCGCCGTGAAGTTGTGGAAGCCGACGCTGTGCTTACTCTGCCCACATGTTATGGTCTGAAGAGGCAATGATCTGAACGTTTATTCAAGTCAGTAACAGGGACGGCGCAGGGGGAGGGGCCGGAGGGGCCAGCCCCCCCCCCATCCCTACTTTTTGCTGAAAAAATAATAAATTAAGTAAAAGACATCCAAAAAAAAAAACGTACTTTCAGGGGATAATAGTGCTTGGCTAAAGGTGACATCCAAATTTATGATCAGTTTGCTTTCGATCCTGATTAGGCCTGTCCCGATTGCGCTGAAAAAATCGCCAAAAAGTGCTCTGAAATATGGCAAAAAAGTGCTCAAATAGTGCTCGATTTTTATGAAAAGTGCTTGAAATTTAAAAATAGTGCATGAAAGTTGCTCGCAGTTTTTATTTTATTATTTCCTAGCAGATGTTCATACGTATTCCTAGTTTTATTAAACTTTTAACTCTCAATTTTCTAATACTGAGGTGACCATAAAGTATAACGATTCCCTTTTAATATTATCAGTCAAGCATAGTTTCTAAAGCACACAGCATCATAGAACTGTACGCAATCAACCGAATAGCTACAACTGTGATGCTTAATTTCGTCAGCAGCTGCACTGAACAGAAAAGAGTAGTTATTTAAGGAAGCCACTACTCTCAGTTTATAATTTCATTTTCTTTATTGTAACTTGTTCTGTTAGGAGAACAATAAAGTTGATGTTGTAAGAGCGCTAAAAGTTCTGAGAAACACGTCACGTCACTGTTTCCACGGTTAAAAGGACCCGGTAGCTCGTGCATTCAGCCAGTCAGGCGACAAGGTGGAATTATTCAAATTCATGATAATAGAATTCAGTACTCGGCTTTACTGAAAACGTTTCAAAGACAAAACATTTCATTTAACATATGGAAAATTGTGAAAAACGTGCTAAAATGTTTCCCAAAAAGCGAAAAAATGCTCAAGTTCTGCTCAAAAGTCAATTAAGTGCTCAAGAGTGCTGGAAATGTAAAATAGTGCTCCAAATTCGAAAAAGTGCTGAAAAAGTGCCTAGCGCAATCGGGACAGGCCTAATCCTGATGGAATAAATTTTAAAACCACTATCATTACAATTCATACACTTAAAATGGGGTTGACAGACCAACGCGACTCCTGCTGTATGCTCATTGTGTTGTTCACGGCCTTTCTAGCTTTGCTTTGTTTCCCAAAAAGAAGAAGATAGCAGAAGATAGAACCATGTTCTATCTTCTGCGATCGTCTGCGAAGTTCTGCGATCTGTGATCGAAACCTATCCCATAATGTTTTTAATTCCGACAACGCGCGTATACATTTGACATTTCCGCTGACCGAAATGTATGGTTACAGTCGGCTCTGCGATCGTTTACGATCGTCTGCGATTATATAGAAACGACTCTCTTTGCGATCGTCTGCGATCGTTTTCGATCATATGGAAACCAGGCTTTAATGTCTTGTTCTTGGGTTGTATGCATGAATATAGTCCAAATTAAGTGGCCACCCTTTGGTGAACTTGAAAATAGTAACTGTCCCCTTAGTAGAGCTTGTAGCCTCTGAAAGGGGGTTCATCATACTTTTTAAATTACAGGTATGTGGTTGTAAGTTGTACTGTAACCCACCTCCCCCAAACAACCTTGGGGAAGGGTCGACACATTTTGCAAAAGTGTTTCCATCTAAATATAGATACGGTCGTCATCTTGAAAGATCTTTGGCTCAAATTGGTGGAGGATTTTCTGCGTATTGACCCCCCAAGTTTGGCTGTAATGTAGGGCATTCCAAGCCTGAATCCGGATCTGGAAATATCTGGAAACCAATATTCAGAAATCAAAGACTCAACCACAACCTTCAACAATGGAAAAGTGCAATTGGAAACAAATACGATATGAGTCAATTTGAACTGTTCTTTTCTGTAAGGGTTCATTTGTCTCCAGTTCAATTTGGTTTTAATATCAATTCAACACCTTACCAAATGCGAACATTTAAGCAAAATACTTCAGCTGTTGTTCCCTGTGTTACCAGATTGTTTTACGGCTTTTTAAGTGTACATGATATTTGTATAAGCTAACGTGGCTGATCTCTTTGGATTCTTTAGTTGACAACTTAAGTTCCAGCAATTTGGGAAGACTGAACTTGCTAGACTACAAGCAATCCTCTCAGGGATTGTAGAACAAATGGAACACACGAGTTGTGCACTATACTGGCAAACAAATAAGGGACTGCTTGTGGTCCACATACCATAAAAGCTCTATTAAGCCCCCCCCCCTACCCTCATCTCTATTAACCCCCTATCTCTAATAAGCCCCCGGGACATGACACTTTGTAATTAGTTACTCCTATTCCCTCTTAAGTAATCCACATCATGTGGCCCAGTTGGTTTGCTTTAACACAAATGCACACTCAAACACATAATACTGTTTGCTGCTCTTTATTAAATAATAGAGTTTCCCTGCAGTTGTTTGAGTTCTGTACAAAACCTCTTTTAAGATGAAAACAGTGAAATAACCCCACCAACCGACCACCCCCCCCCCCCCTCCCCTCCATTAATGAGCCCAAAATTAAAATAGAGCTTTGATGGTACCTGTAAAGTATGAATTTTAAGCTGCTGCATGTTTTCTGAAATACTAGCAAGCTTTAATTAGAAAGTGTAGTTTTAAGTTTTACTATCTTGATGCCAGTACACATTGTTTTCATTCCCTTAAAATGGTTTATAAATTGAAGCAAACCCTCACACCAGCTGGCATTATTTCACTGTCACTTTAAACAATATAAATGTTATTGACCCTCTGAAAACAAAAGCAATCAGTTTTCCAGTACAATTCATGTACAAACTACATTTGTTGGATGATATTTTAATTCATTTTGTTGCTACAGTAAAGAAGTTGGTAATAGTAACAGAAAAAACTGCCACCCTGGCAATAGGGATTTCTAAAGTAGGTATAATGGAGGAAAGAAAAACTGTAGAAATGAACTGGTTTGATGTGTTTGTGACACTTAACCTAAGAATAAGTTGGAGTTTTGTTAAGATTCATAAATCATAAAGGAGCAGTGTGATGGCTGAGCATGCGCAATGATGCTCTTGAGTGTGTAACAGTTTTCATCTGTCTGCAGCCATCCATCTTCAATTTGGTCTGCAGGATTAATTTTGGCCAGTATTTCTTATAATATGCATTGAAGTCTCTGCTTTATTTCTCTTTTGAAGTTTGGATGGGACGTGTTGATAATCAAAGACATATATCAGCAATAGACCTTTTTAAGCTTGTAAATTTTGTTTTCCAAATGTACACCATGTGATCTTCCTAAGGGGGTTTGCCTTTTGTCTTTTAATAAAGTATGCATACATATGCACGTGAATGAGGCGAAATATCAAAGAAGCAGTTCTCTAGGGTAACATCACATGACCTACATTGGGAATTAATCTACAAGCTAAAAAGATCTATTGATATCTCCCTCACAGCGACAAAACTTCAAAATACTTGCCAGCTTTTTCAAGTTGACGTATTACTACTGGACATGTGCAAGATCCATGACATCATTCCTTTACGTCAAACCTTTCAAGAGCTCTAGATAAGACCCCTAATGGAGCTTTTAGGGTATTTGCTCCGATTTGCCAATATATTTTTTTGTTACCTGCCAATCAGAGTAGTATTAAATGATTTTATAAACCCCCTTTTTTGCTAAGGTTTAATCAGGGTTAGAATCACGCTCTGTCGATGAGTTTTAATGATTATTGCTCTTTCCTTATTGTTTTATAGCTGAATGTGGTGTTGAGAATACCAATACAGTGTAGAACACTTGCAGAGGAATGTTTCACTGATGATTGTGTGAAGATAAAGTTCTGAAGTTGATTTTCAAGAGATTTATTGTCACAGATAATTTCCTACAAATACTGTAAAATAATCATTTAACTACCGGTATGCAAAATTGTATACCTGTGAATGTTTTCAATGACAGAATATAAAATCAAAGTTTAGACGGTGAGCCTTGTGCATGAAATAAATTATTTATAAACAAAATTTTATGGCTTTCGTTGTTGAACTCATCTGGGTTTGTGTTTCTTGTTTCTTGCCTTTCTTGGAAAGACTCTTTCTTGATCACTTTGCACAGGACCTTTTTCCTATCTGGGGTGAGGTGTGAGGATCCTTTAAATAAGAAAAGGAGCCAAGAAAGCTCAATATAAACATAAATTTGATACAGCTAGGTCAACAATAATATTATTATTAATGAACTCTTTCAAGAATTATCTTTTGACACAAAATTCAAAAATTGTTTCTTATTGAGAATAATACAATACAATATACCATTATTCATTTCACTTAGTAACACTAAAAGACCTAATACTGCACTGACATTTGACAATTCCCAGTGTCCTACATTGGACAGAAATTATATTCTTTCATTTATTTTGGAAACCAATATGGTCACGAGTAGCTCAACTTCATTTACCTTTTTAAAGCCAATCAGAAGAAAAAACTCTTTCTTGAGTAGTAAATGTACTTTTCACCAACGGGTACGTATCCTTGATCATACTCAGCTCCTTATAAAAATCATTGAAGGATGCAAAAAAGAAACTGCCACTGGTCTCATTGCCACCATGAGTTCATTCTGCACAAGATTCACCCTCAACTTTATCTGGAAAAAAAAACAATGAAAAAGAAACTCAGTGAGAGGGCTGCCACCATAAATCTAATTCTTTAACCCTTGCATCCCCGGCGTTCACTTACATACCGTAAAAGCTCTATTAAGACCCCGGGTGGCTTATTATTTTAATTTCAGGCCTCATTGACAGGGGGCTTATTAGAGAGGGGGGCTTATTTCAAATCTTAAACCCTTCATTTTCGTGACCAACTCGAAAGCCTAAGCTACTTTGGTCACTGCGCACATTTGCTTTTTATGACTTGTGTAATTTAGTTGCTGGCCTATTTCTCTACCCAATGGATGTAATGTAATTTAATGTAGAAATGTTTGTAAATAGTGCAGAAAACAATAAACTTAAACTTAACTTAAACTTAAAATACTCCAGTGAGTTTTTGTACAAAACGTTAACAACCACAGTGAAACTTTATTATTTAATACAGAGCAGCAAACAGCATTATGTGTTTAGTGTAGATTTGTTCAAAAACAAACCAACTGGGCATCATCAAGTAGTGGATTTTGTAACAGGGAATAGGAGGGACTTAAATTAAAGAATCTCATGTCCCAAAGGGCGGGAGGCTTATTAGAGAGCTGGGCCTTATTACAAAAACCGACTTTGAAACAGGGGGCTTATTAGAGAGGGGGGCTGATAGAGACGGGGGTTTAAAAGAGCTTTTAAGGTAATCACTATCCCTATTAATGTCCAACTGGACAAATGTACAATTCTTATGGTCCTATCGCTGAGGGAATTTGTGCACATGCACATCACATTTTATTTTGTCTTTGATCACTTCCTTTATACTCGTAGTTAAAACCTGCATGTTTGACCAAGTATTGCGATTTTGTGAGGAGAAATTCTATGCTGGTCACTGCTAGGGCTAAAAGGTTAAATGAGGCACCCACCAGTGTTATAAAGGCTCCTAATAGAGACTAGTATATATTAATTATGCTGTAATTCGCATTTAAAATGCAAACAGAAACTGACTACTTAAGGAATCACACACTTAAACTCTCTATAGTGCCTACTGCCTATCAGCTTACAATATGAAACAAATTATGTAGATGCTAAGAATAATGAAGCAATCAGAACACTAAGAGCCTGAAAAAAAAAAGTGGTGATTTGATGAAGAGATGAACCTGGTACGGGTGTATTGCACATTGGGAGTAACTATAATTACAAGTATTTAATCAGTTAGGCATTAGACTCCAGGCTAAATCTAATGATTATTTTTCTCAACCATAATGTAACCAAATACAAATAATTTGTTCAACAATATTTTTTAAATATAAGACATTTGCCAAACTTTGGTGAAGTAGAATTCATTAAAAATGGCCTTTGATACTGCAGATATCTGAAATGTTTAGACTAAAAAAATCAGCAAAATGAGCATGTGAATGTCAGAGTCTGTCTTATGGTTCAATTAGCTTGGTTTCTACTTCTGCAGTAACTTAAATAAGTGCAGTGGTCTAGCTGAATTAATTTTGTAGGGGAAAGTGTCAGAAAGATGCAGCTTTCATGATTTCTCCCTCAGAATTTGAACTCAAAGGGATGATTTGTGTTGTTTGGCAATGTTAAAAGCCTCTACTCCCAGTTGTGAGATTAGGACATAAATATACAGGATATTTTCAAGCTTTCATGTTTTCTTGCTTACATGCAACTGAAAGAACATTATTGTACCAGTGGAAACCAAGCTTTTACATTGTATTTGTATAATTCACTCTGTGTGTTTGTTTCTTAGAGAAATAATACTGGCAAGTCTCGATTGTTTCCAGTGGCTTTGAATTTGCCAGCTTTAAAAGAGCATGGTCATGATATTTTGGGTCATTATTACAGAGATAAAAAAATTCAATCAACTAATGCGAAACCGTGTGATTGATATATGAAATAAATCATAATGCCAAACAGTGAAATAACAAATTTTCAGGGAAGATAAGCACCAAAGAGACAAGAATAAATGCAAATATGGCGAGGATGGAGAAAATTGAAACAGATCGAATGATTACAAGTAACCTTTTTTAAAAATTTAGGCTAGATTTTTCAAAAACTTACTGGTACTTTGTAATCTGTTTCAATCTTCCCCATCCTTGCCACATTTGCATTTATTCTTGTCTCTTTGGTGCTTACACTGTAGCTTCCCTGAAAATTTGTTATTTCACTGTTTTGCATTATTTATTTAGATTTTTTAAAATCTCTGTAATAATGATCCAAAATATAGTGTGACCGTGCTCCTTCAAATTATGCAATAGCATTATAGTAATTAATATTTTTGATGCAAATGGAAGAAATCCATCCTAATCTTGTAAACATTTGCTGGCAAAGTTTTGTTTTATTGGACGTTTTAATGTGGATAATATACAGTAGTGTTGTTTATCTCATGAGCATGCATTACAAGAACTTGAATATAATTCTTATATGATAGACAAAACATAACATAACTACAGTGTACAATATGGTGTTGGAGTCAATGACATGTTTTGCATACACTTGTGAAGATCTTCATGATAACTTTATTTCATAAATGTAGCATGATTTTGCAATAAAATAATGTTAAAGCAAAGATTTGTTATTGTTGGCCCAGTCTTCCAGTTGAAGGGAGTGTGAGCATAACCACCTGTACTGTCATGTAAGTGAATAATTTTTAGGTAGACTTTGTTTTCTAAGCAAGCTGTGATCAAACTCTGGGGAAAACATGGGGCTACAAGGTTATTTGAATGAATTGTTGCAGGTCATATGCCACAAATGAGGGCAATCCACAGGGAAAATTCAGGTTTTTCCCAATTTTAGCTTCTTAGAAAACAAAATCAAATATCAGCCCTTCAATTTATCCTGGTTAAGAATCTGGCAAGATCTTATTGAAACCTGGTTAGAATTTTGTAATCTTGGTAAGAATCTTGTGAGATCTTGGTGCAAATCTTATAAGATCTTGGTAACAATCTTGAACGATGTTATACGATCTTGTTAGAATCTTATAAGATCTTGCATGTTCTTAGTAAGATCTTACAGGATCTTACAAGAATCTTGTAAGATTCTTACAAGATTCTTGTAGGAATCTTACAAGATCTTGTAATTTTCTTGTAAGAATCTTAACTAAGAAGTAAGATAAGATCTTGTTAAGAAACATAATAAGAATCTTAATAAGATCTTAATAAGATTTCCACCAAGTCGCTCGCCACAAGTCTTCCATAGCTCAGTGGCTACTGAGCGTCCTACCAGTATCTGAAACAGCCTTTCGACTAAAGCTAAAAATCAAACAACTTTGAAGTCTTTTAAAGAATCCCTGCTGGCAAACTACTTCTATTTATAACAACAATCTGATGTTTCAAAGTAATCGCTTCACATTTAAAGCCCCCGGCCCTCTCTAATAAGCCCCTCGTCAATGAGGCCTGAAATTAAATAAGTCCCCAGGGGGCTTAATAGAGCTTTTACTTTATGGTAAGTGGATTGAGATTGTTGGTTCTCTACTCTGCTCCGAGAGGTTTTTCTCCAGGTATTCTGGTTTTCCCCTCTTCCCCAAAACCATTTGATTTGATTTGATTCTACTTTACAGTATTTAGAGTAGATTTCAATTTAGTATAGTCTCCTCAATTAGTAGTCGTAGAGCATATGTGTTCGGCTGGGAAGATTTGAGATTTTAATAATGAGATTATTGTGGTTCAAATGATATCTACCGATCCGTGTATATGTAATCTGCAATCTTCAAACTAGAGTTACTAAGCAAATAATTCTTACTTTTCTGTGGTGTTGTTCAAAGCATGTCTGATATGTCATCAGAACACGACAACAGGAAGCAAGAAAGAAAGCAACAATTTTCAATAAAGCCAAGGATTTGAGCCTGTGATTACTTTCTTTCGAAGCTGTTTATTACACGTACTGTACCAGACCGCAAGATCGACAAACCACAAAATCCTTCACCAAGCTTATAAAGTAAGTTTTACTCACGACTCAAACCAGAGTATAAACACATAAACACAACAAGAATCCATCACCGGACAAAATCAAACACTGGAGAACAAACAGCCCCTACCTTAACAAGGAAACGGAAGTGCCATGGATCCATATGAGAACAAGAAAATCATCAAAACAGTCCTGCGGTTGGTGGCCATTCGCAAAAAATATAATGGGGACTGGTAACTATTCCGCAGGGGGGAGCCTCTCGTACCCTTTGGGGCTCCCTCTGTCAGGTCTCAAGAACAAAAATATCCAATCTATTTTAGCCAGAGCAGACTCCAAGATTGGAGACATCCCACGCATAGTGTATAACGCTCCCTCCCCCGGTCAATTTTTATAGCAGATGACTATTCGGCCGTTTAGTCAAGAACTGTAACTGCCGACATATCCGACTTCAGCGGAGTTGCCTGCGATATCATACATTTCCCGGCTCTTTTTGAACCCAAGGCTCGCAATTAGCCGGTGTTCTTTCATTTAGGCTGAGGTCGAAGTAAAAGAAAAGAAAATAACGACAGCACCCGCTTAGGAGAGTCGCAACGTCATGCCATCGAACTGTCAACAACAGCAGCACCTGGGCTTGCCCACCTTGGGCATTGAGAGGACATGACTCCTATCTCCACTACCGGCGGGATACTGCCGAGCCGAGCCAGCGGTGCACCAATACTGACCCGACCAATTTGGAGGAAGGTACAACAACCTATTTATTGGCGAAAGATGCAAAGACTGCTTCCTTGTGGGAGGTGGCTGTAAAAACAAATTATCTTTCTGAAAAGGTCATGAGGGGGAGGAGAACGCCTCTACAATATTTATGCAGTAGGATAAGATATTCAGGGCGATGGGTTATTCGTGGGCTGTGAACGTTTAAAATGAACTTGTGCTATTTGATTCGTTTATCAAACCTACGGGTAAACGCATGCGCAGTAGTGCAGAGTTTCTCATACAATCTTTGAACTCGTACATCTTAGAAATAGTGTAGTAATTTAGAGGGGTTGCAACACAAGCTTTCACGAGTATTAAGGTTAATTTTGTTAAAGCTGGATCTCCATGCTTTTACTTCATTACTAGATATTACTATGTAATCCACCTTTTCATTTGTGCTGCATGCACCATTGTCCGTACATTACCCTAATCAGACCTGCAACTTCAACAGTTCCCGGTCCATCCTGGTATGTGTCACTGTAAAATGTCCCTGTAAAACCTTTTGCGAGTTGAAGTAGAGGAAGATATTCCAAACTACGGCGGGGAAGGGGAGGGAGGAGGGGGGTGGGACGAGATTGCAGTGTGGCAAACTAAAGCATATTTTGCTGAAGGAGAAGGAGCCGGGGCGGGGGAGTGGGGTTCACGAAGTATTCCAAAACTATTGGGAGTTCACAAAAACAAACAAACAATAACAATAAAAGAACCAAGAGAACTTACTAATATAGTTTGCTATATACGAAACTACACTCTCCGCCAAATTCATCGGTAACACCAGTACTACACGGAAGGTCACGAATATCTCACGTCACAGAATGCAAGGTGTTCCTT
>JAEMWC010000894.1:110000-210000 GCA_016490735.1 Pachyseris speciosa
GTATATTGTCACACGTAAAGTAATGTTTTGGTCCTCTAGTTATTCAGCTTGTGTGGTACATACCAAAACAATTATTCACCTCAGTGTCGGTGAAACCCTTCTACAATAAAAGGGAGTTTAAGAAACGAGGACGCGATGGCAACGAAAACGTCACTTCAAAATATATCTTCTCGTTATTGTAGCACTTTCGCGATTATTCCAATTTGTTCAACTTGCAAAATGTCGGCGAACTATATAGGAACTAAATTTCTATGAACGGTGTTAAAGTAAAGAAAAAGAAAGAAAAGTTTGCATCATGTGCTCATGATCACGTTCTCGTCAAAACCTAAAATTTGGTGATTTCACGTTGTTGCTTTGTAGAGGACGGCAAAGAAATGTACCAAAATGTAAAACGCACGTGCAGAGCTATTGTTTTTGCTCATTAAACTTATCGTTTTGTGGCGTTCTCGTTGACGTTCCCGTGCTCGTTTCTTAAACTCTCTATTGTAAATCATATCAAGGACTTCTTTAAATCGAGGTTCCACTGTAGACAAACGATTGAGTGTTACAAAATGCAAATATTTCTTCCCTGTAATTTGGAAAATATACTCAGTCCCGGCAATATATTTGGAGTCAAAATAATCAGAATTGACGCAGCTAGGGCTGAAAATATAAACTTTACAGTCTTTCAAACGGGGTAAAATTATCTTGGTCCATGTTCAAGCCATTGCATAATGGATGCTAAATATGTGACAAAATCATTGTTTCTCAAGTTATGAAAAATGGAAAACACACACCAGTTATAATCAAAGGCTACTGTGAGCTAGCTCATGGATGCATTTTGCTACACTACACTAATTGCGACCTGCATTCGGCAAGTAATGCAACCTCTTTCCCAGAGTCTATCACAGGGAGCCTGAGCGCTAGATATTTATAAGCTTTATAGGCTATTCATACTATTACAATAAAAAGAAAAGATCATGTGCCTATGTGTTTGTGTCTTTCTTTAGTCCTTTTGGAAGCGATTCCGTTAGCGCGAAGAAGGTTTCCTTCGTTCGATTTCAAAAACATAATCGCTTCAAGCGCGTCCGATTAACGTCTTGACTTCCAAGTATTCCCACTCGGGGCGGGTTTTGGATTTCGACTGTTAAAATTTAACTATAACCGTCGTAAGAGAAGAGCGAAAAGAGACAAGGGATGAAATTATTTCAAGACCAATTTTTCCTTAAGGCTATATGCTCTCATTATTGAAGAAAAGCAACTAAAAATTCCACCAATGGATTGATATAAGGTGGAGCTAAAAACTTATGTTATTGTTGAGACTTGTTTTCCGAGCGGTGGATGGCGTGTTGTTAAAGACCCAAGAGGCCTTGCGCACGTGTTTTTGTTTTTAACCGTCTCTATTGTTCATTCTTGCGATCTGACTGGTTTACCAGATTCTCCCACTGAGTTCCAGTGGCATGAAGTGACGTGACACAATAACTCATAACAACGAAATGAGAATCGATTTATTTTTCTATATTGCTGTGATTTATTTGAATCTTTTTGTGCCCACGAAAGACATCAGTTCCTCCGAAAACGCAGCAAATATGTGTGGTTCATCATGTAAAACTTTCAGCGACTGACGAAGCGAGGAAAGTCGATCGTTTCGCTTGCATTTACTAGTATGGCTACCTAAAAAGCGATGCGATAAAGGATTCCAATAATTAAATAAGTTACATCGCCTTGAATACTCCTAGTCCATATATTTTAATTTTAGTGCTCCATAAGGCTTACCTTATCATTATAGAAATTGCTGGGAAGAGAAATAAACAGCGTTCGACTTGATGGATGCTCATTTATCGGATACAAAACCTCGCTCGAGTCCGGTTCATTCGTAGATAAATTAGAACCGCATGATCAAAATCTTCCCCAAGGTCGGACATCAGTTGAAATCTGGCATATCGCTACAACAGATACATGTTCGGAGGTATCAAATCATCCCTTTTCTTTGTTTAAAAATACTAGCTAAGCAAAGTCTGAGACAGGCATCTTCCTTCGGGTTAACTGTACAGCGCTGTCAACTTCGAGATCAGAGGTCATTTGGCAGCGACCATATATCAGGGACAAAAGTCACGTTTTGCCAGGATAATTACAAAGCAAATTCAAGGAGACAACAGCCTGACAATGGAAGACAATATTCCAACAAGTTTGTGAAGAATTACCTTCAGGTTGACCCCAAACTAAACGGATTTATAACAAGGGCCTGCCAACAAATAATTTCGCGTTACGCGAAGGTCAACAACAACACCACCCGGCTACAAGCTCTTTTCCTCACCGCTACGACTCTTTTTCAAAATATCGAAGCAAATGAAGAGAGAGGATGTTAAGAAAACCATGCCAACAGAAAAAATAGCGATACTCGGGAAAATAAGCCGGATGAACGAGGATTATTTTCGTAAAATAGCGCTCACTGGCGATTTGCGTATTTTCCGTCTGTGCGAAATTCAGCGCGGCGCGCAATGCGTCTTGGATGAACATGGGTCTTAAATGTCTGATCGAGAGTTGACAAATGGGTTGTGGTTACACATACCAAGGTAAATAGCATTCCCTAGGTAAATAACACCAAGGTAAACTCACCGCGGGAATTACGTTACCGAGATGTTTGCGGTCACACACTAAACACTTTACCAAGGTCAACCTTTCATACTTGACTGGTTTCGGCGCGAAATGCGAAAATGGATAATTCGAGGCAGCTTGCTAGCATCATCTCACTTTTATTACGTGGGATGCGTACACAGACCACGTAGTCATTTCTGGCCAGTTTCGTCGTCATCGTAGTCTCATATGGTAATTAGCCACGTGCTTTTGCTTGTCACTGAGGTTAAGCCCTGTTGGCTGGGGTTACAACTCGGATGGGTGACCTTCTGTGAAATCGGTGTCGTTGGCTTTTTTTTCTGGTCATCTTTTTTCGAATTTTACCACATTTTGACGTCATCTGTGGTCTATTACTGAACAGACGCACGGCAACATGGAAAAAGGCATGGAAATCCTTGCCAGGACTGTTCAGATCTAGTTACCCGGGCTGCGCGCGTCTCGCGCGGCGCCCGGGTCATAAACTACCGACGGTTCTTCTTTTTCGTCGTCGAGTATCATCCACAAATGGCATTTCCGGCGTTTCTGCGCAAGCGCTAACTATTTTTAACAACAGTGATGCGTGTTGTCACGTATGGGAAAATGTCAATTCATCTTGTGGCTTTTGAAGTCTGAACAAACAATATGTTAAGAGAAGTGTCTATGCGAATGTTTGGAAGTTCAACGGCGAGAAGAAAGTTTTTAACATGAGTAAACTTAACGGCAGATGGACTGCCGTGTTTCCCCGTGTCTGCTTCAGTAGACAGCGAGTAGTCTCTAATTTTGGCGACGGATTGTGGGGGCACGTGCGCGCGCGAAGTTGCGAGGAGACGCGACGCGAGGGGAGCGCCAAAAATTAGAGACTGCAGACAAAGGGAGTTTGACCTTTCACGGCCGAGTGATTCGAGTGTAAATCTCATATCAACAGCAAGAATGATGCCTGTTGTCACGTATCGGAAAACGTCGATTCACCTTGTGTCTTTGAAGTCTGAACAACTAATATGTTAAGACAAGTGTCTATACGAATGTTTGCAAGTTCAACAGCGAGAAGAAAGTTTTTAACATGACCAAAATTTAACTCCAGATGGACTGCCGTGTTCCCGTATCCGCTCCATTGAGATGTACATTTTGTTGAATAACTCAAGTACGGGATATCACACACCCCTGAGACTTTGACAGGTAGTTTATTTACTATTTTGCCACAATATCTCAATTTCTGGACTTTAATTTTTGAATGATAAGCGATTATATTTTACAAATGTACTAGCGTCCCTTGAAACTGTCCAGAAACGTTCCTTTCTTGTGTTTCAAATGACCCTGGATTGACGTATTTGTAAACAGTTTCACTCTGCTAATTAATTTTCTACTCACATTTCACCGAGACTCCATTCACATTTATGCGAAAAAATCCAACATCGTTCGATAAGCGTTTCCTTTATCAAACAATTATCCATCGAAGCGAAAACAAGTGTGCTTAGTTTTTTTTTTTTGGAATCAATACACTATTTTTATCATCTTGCATAACGGTAAACCTCTGTGGCCTAAAGGTCATTGTTCCTGCCTGTGACGCAGCTAACCCGGGTTCGATGTCTTTTAGTGGTATATATCACGGGCTTTATTTTTTCTGTTTCTCTTTTTCTTGTTCTTTTAGAAATATTTTTTACAAGTGTTATAATTATTGTGCTCAATGGTTGAGCTGTATTTTAGAGGAATATATGTTGATAGGGGTCTAAAGAAATAGACTCCAACACAAGCTAAACACAATGCGTCCGATGTAAGAAAGACAGACTTCCCTCTATTCTTTTGTTTAGCACTAAGTTAGGGATACAATACTGTTTTTTGCAAGCCCGGGTTTAGGCTAATTGTAGCCTCTTGTTCCTGTGAGAAATTTACAGTACATTGAATGTGTATTCCCAGGGGATACCAAAACCCCAAATATATGATAGCGCTTTTCATCGTGTTGATTGAAAATTGTAAGGATAATTCGTGTATCGATACTACAATCGAAGGCTATGAAAGCACAGGGAGCAGAGGAGTCCTATCGCTCGAAGGGCGACGGCCATTGTCACTGATAGGCTTTCAACAGTAGCGTGACACGATCGCTTGTATGTGGTTTGCTCACGTACGGTGATTCAAATTCGCGCTGCAATTGTGCGGTGAATTTAACTGGAAATACGGTCAAATAGGACTCCTCTGCTCCCTGTGTCCGAACGGCGGAAACTAATCTTCCGTCCGTCAAATAGTGCATACCACGTTAACGCCAACAGGCGTCTTGTTACTTATACTCTTCCGACAGTCCTCTATAATCCATGGGGTAAAGAAAACAGCAGCACTTTGAAAAGCATCTTGAAAGCCGGGCATTTCACTGGGCCCATGAAGCTGGCGGGTGCGATTGTTAAACAAGAATCCATTATATAAATCTCCTTCTTGGTTGTTTCTAGGCCAAGAGATGAAATGGAAATACATATAAGAAAATGCACCATCGATCTTCCTTGACTTGTGTTGTATTTAAATGCAAAAAACTAAGCTTATACTTACAAATTAGCACGTCATCCCGCCATGATTCTAAGAAAGACCACGTTTCTGCTGCCTAATGACCTCCGGAAATCTAAACCTCACGTCATCATATTTAATTTCAAATTCATCTGTTTGTTTTATTCTCTTATCTTTGAGGTTTGCCTCCCGATTGGTCATTTTATATTGGGGTACTTGAAAAACCTACCTATTTACCTCGGTAAATGTCATGGGTGATTCTTTTGTTCTTTTTGATGTATCCATGGAAATACACCGCGGTAAATTTACCTTGGGAAATGGCGGTTACACACGATTTGTGAGTTTCCCGAGGTAAAGAGCCCTTTTACCACGGTAAAAGGACGATGTGTAACCGCAACTAATGGCTCCCTCTCCTGTTTGCTACCGGCCGGCGTTACCTCGCGCATTCCGCGCGTGTGGTGGTCGGGTCAACTGTAGCCCCAGATCGTACGAAAGCGATCTAAGAGTTTCACCCCTTGTCTCTTTTCGTCTCTCTCCTACCGTTAAAATTTGAAAATTGAAACCGGAAACCCGCCCCGGTGGGAGTTACTAGTTAATACTTGAAACTCGAGACGTTAGCGGCTCCAGTTTCCGACGCGCTTGAAGCGATTATGTTTTTGAAATCGAACGGAGAAAAACCATCTTCGCGCTAACGGAATCTCTTCCAAAAGGACTAAAGAAAGACACAGACACATAGGTAAATCTTTTCTTTTAGCATGAATAACCTATAAAACTTATAGATGGAATCGCTTCCAAAAGGACTAATGCACATGTCATCGGCTTCCCCGTGGGGTCGACCCCGGGCTAACCGGGGGGATTATAAAATCAGTCAAGCAAACTCCAGGGGGTCGGGGAATCTCTCAAGACAAAGTCCACTGGGTGAGGTGTCTCTCAGCTGAAAATCCCCGTGACATCCTTTTCAAACATGTGAATTCCCCCACCTCCTAATCTTTGATCGTAAAACGATGTCAAGATTATCCCCTATCCTCGGGCAAAGAATCTCATCCATCTCCTTGTATTCTCCCACATATCTCCCTGGTAGGCCCGGGGGTTGACTCCGCGGGGAAGGCGATGACATGTGCATAAAGAAAGACACAGACACACAGGTAAATCTTTTCTTTTTATTGTAATAGTATGAATAGCCTATAAAGCTTATAAATATCTAGCGCTCGGGCTCCCTGTGAGTCTATCAAACTTATTATTGTGACGGATGTATTCTCGCCCTTGACGCAACCTCCCATCAAAGAGAGCGTTGTGTGACACCCCGAAAAACGTATGACCTCAAGAAATCTGCAGTATGTTACAGCATTGTAACTGTTTTTTACCACAATATTGAACAACTTTCAACAATAATTTTTATTACTGATCGTTTATTTAAGCCAAAGGATATAGACTTTCTGAACAAGATCGGTTTTTTGGCGGCTAGATTTCAGAATACCACGGCCATTTCATTTTCATGCCATTGAAGCTATTTCAGACATTTCAGAAATTTGCGATCTCGTCTTCGATAAGAATCCAATACATGCCTGTCTCAATCTCGTTCCCAGAGTCCACGTTCCCCTAAACCAGGGGAACGTGGGCTCTGGGAACGAGATTGTGCCTGTCTTAGTTCAAGCAGTAAAATCGATCACATTTTTCTCCCAAAACAAATGTGTTGCATGTCTAAATACGGGTTTTTTTTTGTTAGAAACGCTCTGCTGGTTACTTTGATGTTTGATTCACTGTAGCGATTTCGACGTGAATGTATGTTGCGTCAAAGATAAGATCTATATGCAACAACACGCAGTACTCATCACACGATGGGGGATTCAATTCATTGCTGAATGTTCCAATCCTTTGCTCAAACGAATTAGTTGCTTTTGGTCCTTGTCTAAAGCTCCTGAGGATAGGGAATGTCTTATTTCCTTGCATACGGTCGCAGGAAATTTATTTTCAAACACTCGGTGGCCATAGCATGCCTAGTTTTGTTATATAAACATATGCTTTTGGCGTTGTTTTCTTTCTGTTCTCTTGCCTTGAACTCCAACCGTGCCCTTCAGTGCTAGTGGTAGCGAAATAACTTGCTTTGATCATTAAGACATTCATTCCTCCCTGATGCATTCTTCCTCCGGGTGAGAAGAAAAATCGTCGATAGGAACAGCAATTTCATCATCGCTTTAAAGATATCAGCGTACAAATTTCGTCGATTTCCATCCTCAGTTTTCCCAGCTTGTGTACTTACTCGTATTAGCTTTCCACTTTCCAACTCCACAAAAGTATATTCAAGAGGATAGGAGGAAAAAACATCCGCTTTTCAATCTTCGCATGCTCTGACCGACGCCATTTATTTTTCACTTCATGATACATAAAAGGTCGAGCAAGAATCTACGCATTTCTACTACCCCCCTGAAACTTGCAAACCTTGAGCAAAGAGGACTCCGGGGACAAATACAATACTTACCAGGGGAGGGACAGAAGAAATGTTTTATCCAAGTTTAATGAATAAATTAATCAGAATCGAGTGAGTGAGTGAGTGAGTGACATCGAGTGCCTCCTATAGCTCATGGCATGACTACGTCATCCATGAGCTAAAAAGGTGGGAAGATAACACGCTAAAAAAATGTAGCGAGTGCAAGGCATTAGTTATTGCCCTGAATGCTTTTGGTTTATGTCCAACTGTCAAAAATGAAAGGAGAACTGTGTTTCAGTTTGAAACTTGAATGCGTCATAGTTGAGAAACATGATACATACTATTTTATAAAACGGTAGTTTAAAGGGCGGAGCTTTCCGACTTGATCGAAGTTGCCTGCGATATCATACATTTCCCGGCTCATTTTGAACTCAAATCCCGCAGTTAGCCAGTGTTCTTTCATTTTAGGCTGAGGTCGAAGTAAAAAAAAAATAAAGAGAGAGTTGCAACGTCATTCCAGAGACACACAGTCGGTCGATCACACCGAACTGTCAACAATAGCCGCACCTGGGCTTGCCCTGCTACGGGCATCGAGAGGACATGACTCCTATCTCTACTGCCGGCGGGATGCACCAATACTGACCCGACCGATATAGATGAAGGCACAACAACCTATTTCCTGGCAAAAGACGCAACGACTGCTTCCTTGTGGGAGGTGGCTGTAAGTTGTAAACAAATTATCTTTCTGAAAGGTCAACGCCTCTACAACATTTACGCAGTAGGATGATATTTACAGGGCGATAAGTTTTCAGTGGCTGTGAACGTTTAGAACTTGTGCCATTTAGCGTTTATCAGAGCTTCGAGCAAACGCATGCACAGTAGCGCTTGAGAGTTCAGCACGTTTCTCATACAATCCCTGAACTCGTACATCTTAGTAATTGTGTATTAATTTGGAGGGGTTGCATTTATCCACTCAAACCTTCACGAGTGTTAAGGTTAATTTGTTAAAGCTGAATTGTACGGAAAATGGTGCATGCAGCACAAATGAGGATGTAGATTACATAGTAATATCTGTGTAATTTTCAGTAATTTCCTGTAATTTAATATTTTATCATATTTATGTGTACATAGATTTTAGATTTTACATTTAACTTTATAATTGTAGACTTGATGCACGTTCGTATATTTAATATTTTATCATATTTATGTGTACATAGATTTTAGATTTTACCTTTCATTTTATAACTGTATAACTGCACGTTCGTATATTGAACGAGCACTTGTGCTCTTAGACGTTAACGTGGGTAAATAAATTACTGTTACTGTACTTAATGCACGTTCGTATATTGAACGAGCACTTGTGCTCTTAGACGTTAACGTGGGTAAATAAATTACTGTTACTGTACTGTTACTGTTACATTGACCCCTATGAACCTGCAACTTCAACAGTCCCTGGTCCATTCTAGAGCAGGCGGGTATTCAGCAATTTTTTACCAAAGTGGCAAATATCCATCTCTGACCCTCTAGAAACTAAACCGTGTGCAAGTCGAAGTAGTGAAGATATTCCAAATGGTAATGGTAATGGTTATATACCGCACATATCGCATAGTTTCATGGCGGTTTCCAGTTCTTCTCTAGGGTGAGATCGGACGTCAGTTTGTAAAGGCGCCTCTGGCAGCTGCTATCAGTCCATATTTGATCTCACCCACCCACCCAACCCACACATGAATGCCAAAGACAGATAAAAGATAGAGATAGGCCACCACACAGGGAACTACGACCCCTACTCTTTTCGAACAGTGTGTGGGTTCTTTAACGTCCCACAGATTACTAGGAACAAGTGTTGTGAGACGGGACCTACGGTTTATCGTCCTTATCCAAGAAGACTAGTGAGAGAAGGCTAGTGAGAGGGTTGTGAGATTGCAGTGTGGCAAATATGAAGCAGATTTTCTTTAAGGGGGAGGGAGGGTGGGGTAAACGACCTATTCCAAAGCAACTGGGCGTTCAAATAAAAATAAAAAAACAACAATAAAAACAAAAGAAAACAAAAAGACCTTACTAACACAGAGTGCTGTACACGAAACTAGAAGGTCGTTCCAATTTAAGGGGCGGGAAGTCATGCTATAATTACATAGGAGAGAGTACTCTGCCTGCTCTGCGCCCCTTTGGTTCGCGCGCCAGCCTGATTTCCGTATTGCCTTCCACTTTCTAGCGCCTGCTACGCAGACTAAAGAGAAATACCAAGAGCCTTGCAAAAGGTATCAAAACAGCCGATATGCCTGGCGAGTTTTAATATTTTTTCAGGCAGACTCTGACAGCTACGATATGGAATATCTGCAGGTATCGATACCCGCCCACCCTCGCTACCCAATGAAAAATCGATCAGAAGTCTACGAGAACAGCTACCTTTTATCATCAATGGTTAAGGGAGATTAAAATGCCGAGCGACAGGTTTGGATGCGTCTTTGTCATCTTTCTCAACATCACGAAGATGTTCTCGGAATCAGTCACCTAGTCGTCTTCCTGTTTCGCCGATGTATAACTTTTTGCATAATGTGCAGGTTATGCAATAGATAACATTTGCGGAGGTACACCTGAAACGATCAGTGATCTTAACAGATCGCTTAGGGCCCGATATTTTGTCAGTGTTTTGATTTAAAGGACAAGTTTTGCATCCCGAGCGCGCGCATTTAAAAGTGCCAGGTTGTTCAGTTGTTTTGAATGCGCTTTTAACTAGAAAGTTACCTACATTTTTGTCGCGTTTGAATGAAATCAGCGGTGGTTCCGAAAAGATTCTAGCAGTTTCTGGATCATTTTGCAGTATCTTAAAGTTATTAAGAATGATGGCTTTAACTGGGTTATTATGCGGGTGAAATGTGAGGGTGAATGGAATTCTGTCATTCTTTTCCTTTTGTGACGTCTGTAGTGCTGACTGTTGATCAATCTGCTGAGCGCGGTGATGGCCCGATTGAACCACAGAATCAGGATAGCCACGTTTCTCGAAAAAATGGCACATTTCCTCTGATTTGTTGGAAAAATCAGAGTCATCACTACATAGACGTCGAAGTCTAAGAAATTGAGAATAGTTTACCTATTATCATCTCAGATTACTAGAAGCGTCTGTGGCTTTGCCAATTGCAAGTCTTGAAATTTTTATGACCAGGATCCTTCCATGGTCTGGCGGACTGGTCCGCCTCGATTATCTGTAAAGTTATTTGCGGCCCAGTCCACCAAGAATTATCGATTTGTAAAAGAGTTGAAATAAACTTGAAACTTCAATTCAAATTCAGGGACTTGATATAACGAAATGCCAAGAGACTGGGAAATTGGTTGGTTATATCGAGGGTGGCCCTTTTCCATACATTTTAAAAGGTCTGGCTGAAGAGTGCCGTTCGTTATTTTATTTATAGAGGACTTCGTTATGTGGAGGTTCGTTAAATGGAGGTTGCACTGTAGACAGACGATTGAGTGTTACATAAAGCAAATATTTCATTCCCGTAATTTGGGAAAATTAGTCAGTCCCGGCAATATATTTGAAGTCAAGATAATCAGAATTGATGTCTTTTAAATGGGGTAAAAATATCTTGGTCCATGCTCAAGCCATTGCATAATAAATGCTAAATATGTGACATGCACAGAATGGTTGAATCACAAGTTATGAAAAATGGACACTCACCATTTATAAAAAAAAAAAAAAATGGGAAGGGAAAACGTTAAAAAGAATTAAAGAGTGAAAGGCATATTTTAAACCACGAAGCTATTTTGGTTGAATTAGCTATTGCCCTGAATGCTTTTGGCCAATGTCCAACTGTCAAATTGAAGAGAGAGCTGTGTTTCAGTTTAAAATACGAACCCGTCATAGTTGAGAAACATGATACATATTATTCTATAAAACGGCGGTTAAAAGGGCCGATGTTTCCAGTTGCCTGTGATATCACACATTTCCCGGCTCATTTTGAACGCAAGATCCGCAATAAGCCGGTGTTTTAATTTAGGCTGAGGTCGAAGTAAAATAAAATAAAATAACGACAGCATCTGCCTTGGAGAGTCGCAACATCATTCCATAGACATAAAGTCGGTCGACCTCACCGAACTGTCAACAACAGCCGCACCTGGGCTTGCCCTACCATGGGCAGCGAGGGGACATGACTCCAATCTTCACTGCCGGCGGGATACTGCCGAGCCGAGCCAGCGGAGCACCAATACTGCCCCGACCGATATGATGAAGGTACAACAACCTATTTATTAGCAAAAGATGCAACGACTGCTTCCTTGGGGAAGATGGCTGTAAGTTGTGACTTTTAATTATCTTTCTGAAAAGGGATTCAAAAAGCTCACGTTCTGAGCATTAGCTCTACGTCAGAGCGAATCGAGGAATTGTGGGTTGTGTATGATTTATGTACAGAATATGTAGCTACGCTATTGGTGGAAACGTAATGTAAAAACAGGAATAAATTAATTGCAGCACAGTTTCTTTAGAAACTATCCCCCTTTATCTTTGTGAAAAGTTCATGAGGTGGAGGAGAACGCCTCTACAACATTTACGCAGTATTATAATATTCATAGAGTGATGGGTTTTTAGTGGGCTGTGAACGTTTTTTTCAGCTTTTACTGGGTACAGGTCTGCCCAGTAGGGATGGGCACGAACGGGACTCCTAGGTCCCATTCAAGGTGCCCTCCCTACCCATTCCCACAACCCATGAAGGTTGACCACACCACCGGGATCTACGTCCCCTTCTCTTTTCGAACAGTCCGTATGTTGTAGTTCAATTTTATCCTTGGTTCAATTTTTATTTTCTTTTGTTCTCGTCTATGATAATGTATGACAATGAGGACAAAACAAAGGAAAATAAAAATTGAATCAGGGATAAAATTGAACCACAACTCGTACACTGACACTTATGAACAGTCCCTAGTCCATCCTGGCATGGGCCACTGTAAATGGCCTTACTTTTTCTTGCCCTTCATCACAAAGATCTTGACGACTCCATGTGCGTCGAAAGTGTCAACCAATGCTTTGTGGCAGTTAGCGACTATAAGCTGGTCAACCGATCTTACGTCATTGTGTTTCTTAGGCGTGTTTTGAGACGTCTTAGAGGGAAAAAAAAACTTCACTCTGATGTAACCGAGGACTCTTGCATGGTCAATTCAGGTCTAGTAGCTTCACGTATTAAAAGCGTCACGCCAAGCTCGAGGAGTGGTTCCTAAGGTTACGTAAGTGTACTGTCGCGGCCGGATTGCAAGACTGGCACACTCGATTACTCGAAACTCAACACGCACCTTTAATACAAACACTTTAAACATGGCCGCCCGCTCAGAACCAACAATGCCTCGCGGCTTAACTGGACGCTACATCCCATCCTTTCCACTTTGACTGTATCTTCTTAAAGATTAAAACGGTTTATGAAACCTAACTGAAATCTGAAATCAAGTTTGAAATGTCTTTTCAAAAGTCCTGAAGTCTCTAAGGGTTTCCCTAAAACATAGTCCTTAAATTTCTCTGGTGTTTTGATAGTACGCTTAGGTCTAGAGGTTTCAGCTTCAGTTGGCTTCAAATCTGAAGTGTCCGTGTCCTTAACGTTGCTGTCCTTTGGCAATTTTGACTCTTCAGGCGAAACGTAAGGTTTACAGAAAGAACTGTCTCTGTTATAGATCACTCCTTCCTTTGACTGGACTGTTACTTGACATCCTTCTTTTGCTAACACTGTATATGGTTCAGGTTCAAAATTAGGTGCTAGTTTTCCCGTGCTCTTTGTGTTCTTCAGAAGCACTTGATCTCCAGGAATTATAGGACTCGGTACCGCACCTCGCTTGTCGCCCACATAAGCTTTCTGAGTTAACTTGTTACTCCAGTCCCTGTCTCTAATCTCCTCGTTGACCACTAACTGGTCTGGTCTCAATTCTGGCAATTTAGACTTGATCTCTCTCCCAAACATGAGATAGGCTGGAGTGGCACCTGTTGAGACTTGAGGTGTGGACCTGTATGCCATGAGATACTTTGGTAGTTCCTCTGTCCACCTCTTCCATTCCACCTCTGCAACCTTTAAGGCCTTCAAGAGGGATCGGTTCTGTCGTTCCACCTCACCATTGGCCTGTGGCCATAAGGGGGGGATCTCCTGTGCTCAATTCCACACTCATGTAAGAACTCCTCGAACTCTCTGCTCACGAATTGCGGACCATTATCTGTCTTGAGTGAGTAAGGGTTTCCAAATCGTGCAAAAATCTCTTTTAGCGCCATGACGATCTTGGATGTGACCGTTGACTGCATCACTACCACCTCGTAATACCGAGTGTAATAATCGACGACAACTAACAAACTTTCACCTGTGGGCAATGGTCCCATTAGATCTGCGGCGAGATCCTGCCAGGGGCCGGTAGCTGGTTCAGTTCTTTGCATCGGTGCGGGAGGTGAATACTGTCGTACAACCTGACAACCATGGCAGCTTCTGCACATTCGTTCCACGTCCACGTCCATTTTGGGCCACCACACCTTCGTTCTCAGCCTACTCTTCGTCTTGGCTATTCCCTGGTGCCCCTCATGAGCTGCTTCTAAAACCGATTTTCTGAGACTCTGCGGTATAACAATCCTATCTCCTCGCAGCACTAGTTGTCCTATGGTACACAGTTCATTCTTCACACAGACATAACCAGGCATCTTGCACTGTGACCAGTCCCCTGAATGTATGTACCGACGTACACTTACTAACTCTGGATCATTTTCGGACTCTCGTTCAACTTCTCTAGGGGTCAAGCTAACTGGTGTGCTTTCCTGCACCACAAATCTGACAAAATCCTCCTTCTCACTGCTTGGATTATTTGGGTTGGGTTGATTCAATCTGGACAAGGCATCCGCGATGTTTCCTTTACCAGGACGGTACACTACACGTTAGTTGTGACATTGTAAACGAAGTACCCAACGTTCAATTCTTGCGAATGGCTTGGAACGCGTACTGAAAATACATTCGAGAGGCTTGTGGTCTGTCTCAAGCTCAAATTGGCGCCCATAGACATAGAGATTGAACCTTTCACATGCCCATACTAAGGCCAGTGCCTCTTTCTCTGTTTGCGCGTAGCGCCTCTCAACATCGGTAAGGTTTCTTGAAGCATAGGACACTGCTCTCCATTCGTCGTCCTGGAGCTGAAGTAAGACCGCTCCTAGTCCATCCGGACCTGCGTCTGCTACAATCCTTGTCTTGCAATCCCCTCTAAAGTAGGCAACTGCATTTGCTGACGTCATGAGCTGCTTGAGCTTTTCAAATGCTGCTTGTTGTTCCATGCCCCAGATTAAAGGCTTGTCCCTTCCTGAGCAATTTCCTAAGAGGCTCTGCAACTTGTGAGAAATTAGGGATGAACTTCGACGAGTACTGTACAAGCTGTACAAATGAGCGAACTTCTGAAACATTCCTGGGCGCCTGGGCATTCACCACAGCTGCAATCTTCTCTTCGCTTGGTGTGACGCCTTCACTACTGAGGTCATGTCCAAAAAAGGTCAACTTCGGTAATCTGAACTGACATTTCTCTCCATTTAGGGTAAGCCCCTTCTCAGGCAGCCGCCTTAAAACTGCATGCAAGTTCCTGTCATGCTCTTCCAGGTCTGTCCCGTGAACAATGACATCATCAGCGACGTTTGCAACCCGTTGCAGCCTTGTAGAACATCTGATATGATCTTCTGATATTTCTCCGGCGCTGAAGAGATTCCGAACATGAGCCGCTTGTACCGGTATAAGCCTCGATGACTCACAAACGTTGTAATTTCACGTGACTCCTCATCCAGCTCAATTTGGTGGAATCCCCCTGGAGATCCAGCTTGCTGAAAACTGTTGACCCGCTAAGATTGTACAGGATCTCTTCAATTTTAGGAATAGGATGTCGCTCACGTACAACTGCCTCGTTCGCTGCTCTCATATCTACGCATACGCGTATGTCCCCATCTTGCTTAGGAGCTACAACCAAAGGTGACACCCACGCAGTAGGAGTGTTTGGTACCTCTTCAATAATATCCTTGTCGAGCAGATCATCGAGTTTCTGATCAACTCTGTCTCTGAGACTGAAAGGGAGTCTCCGCACTTGCTGGGCTACTGGTGTAACATTCTTATTAACATGTATCTTGAGTTGGTAGTCCTTTAGCTTTCCAACTCCAGTGAGAATATCTGCATACTCCTCTCGAATATCTTTATCACTCCATTCTGCCATTACAGAGCAAACTTAAGGCCCGCTAGCTGGTCCCACTCGCAACACCTTAAGTTTCTCTGCTGTACTTCTCCCAAGCAACGGTCTCCCAGTGCCCCTGATGACGGTGAATTCATCCACACACACTTCTCCACTGTCGGCACAAGCTATTTCTGCAACAAATGTCCCTATGACTTCTATTGGCTCCTTCTGGCCATAAGCGAATAACTTCTTGTCTGACTTCTTGGATTCACACTCAATATGTTTCTGTTTCAGACCGTTCCAAGTTTCAGAGTCAATCAAGTTACATGAGGCACCTGAATCAATCAGTACATTGTCTAAATCCACTCCACCGACCTTAAGCTTGAGCTCTCCGGTTTCCTTTTGGCCTCTAACGACAAATGCATATTTATCCTCTCGTTGGCCTGCTACCTCTGCTACCTGAAAGGCCTTCTTGCTTCTGATCTGACCGCTTTCCTGTTTGGGTGTGGGTCGTGATTTCCTAGTTCCAAGTTTCTCGCAACACACTGCAAAATGTCCTCGAATCCCTCATTCGTCACATTGTCTATCTCTCGCTGGACAGCATGTATCTTTTGCAATATGGCCAAAACGATTACAACTGTAACATCTCTGTGACTGGCCTGCCTTGAGTTTCTGTAGCTCATATCTCTGCACCCCTTGTTTCCCTTTGACTACCGACTGCCCCTTCCCTTTGTTCTGAGCTTTACTCTGCCTGATCGAGTTAACATGTGTTGGGTGATGTGTGAAAGACTTTTCCATTGACTTCATCTGTTCGGTGACTGCCTCGTGGGCCCGCGCGATAGCTTGCAGATCTGTTAGTGTGGCATTAGTTTTCTCCAAAAATTTTCGCCTTAGTTTGGGGTCCAGGCATCTGTCTATCAGTTGATCTCGGATCGTTTCGTCGACATCGGTGAAATCACACGTCAAAGCCTTTTGTCGACGTCTGCACACAAACTGATCGACCTTCTCCCCGCTCTGTTGCTCCAAGTGTCGAAAGACATGCCGTTCGAAGGGAACATTAACTTTCGGCACGAAATAACCATCCAGAAGTGTCACTACGTCCGCATAAGGTTTCAGTTCCTCCGCCGCGCCGACTAGCTTGTAGTTCAAATCTTGTAAGTCCGTTCCCGCGGTGTGCAATAGCAAAGCGACCTTCTGTTTGTCGTCGGATACTCCTTTTGCCAATAAATACAACTGGAACGAACGCTTCCAGCGTTTCCAACGCACAGATAAGGTGTTTGGATCTTCCCTGGGGTTGAAGCAGGGTACATTTCTAACCTCCGATGCCGCAAAATGGGCCGGTTGAGCTGGCTGACTCACTGTCGGTTGACTTGTAGTCGACGTGCTCGGTGAAGCTTCGCTATCGACAGACATTCCGCTAAAAATTCCGCTTCCTTTGAGAAGAATCTCCAAAATAAACAGCTACGTAGATGGACCGTAATGAATCCTCGTCGCCAATGTACTGTCGCGGCCGGATGGCAAGACTGGCACACTCGATTACTCGAAACTCAACACGCACCTTTAATACAAACACTCACATGTTTTAAACATGGCCGCCCGGCCCGCTCCGAACCCACAATGCCTCGCGGCTTAACTGGACACTACAGTCAGGTGCCGTCTTGGCCTGATCATTCGTCAGCAAAATCGATGTGTTATAGAGAGAACAGACGGACGTTCACCAAGGGACGCTGTGTAAAACTCAAAACCACCAACGAAATTGCAACAATTGTCGAGGAAGGATTGGTTCTTTCACTAAGCCTCTCAGGAGACGTATGAGACTAATACAAAAAGTTTCCCCGTACAATAAATATATAAATAAATTTATTTTTTTACCAAAGTGGCAAATATTTCATCTCTGGCCCTCTAGAAATGAAACCTTGTTCAAGTCGAATAAACAAAAAAATAGACAACAAGAACAGCAAAAGAAATAAAAGACTACTAAAGAGTAGTATCTAAAGGTATTGAAAAAGCTGATATGGCGAGTTTCAATATATTATTATTCAGGCAGACTGTAACATCTACGATATCGAATATCTGGTAATGATACCGGCCCACCCTTCTACTTTACTTACAATGGATCAGAAGTCTACGAGAACAGCCGACTATCTCAGATAACTAGCAGCACCTGTGGCCTAGCCGATTCTCCGCAATTGTAATTCTTGAAACTTTTATGCCCAAGAGCATTCCATGAGCTGGTCTTCAAATTCATGCAGGGACTAATGCTGAGGAAGACAGACGATTGAGCGTTTCATTAAGCAAATATTTCTTCCCTGTAAATTTGAAATATTACTGACGCAACTTGGGTTGAACCAAGAAACTTTACGGTAAAATAAAACTGTGCACCTGTTCGAAACGCGTTGCGTCTTTACGCGTTTTTTTTTTTTTTTTTTTTTAACAAATCTTGTCTTTTTATAGGCTATAAAAGTTACGAAATCTGGTCATCATTTGTCAAACGACCGAACTAGGGAGGGGCATGGATCTATTCCTGATCTGACGTCACAATCTGATTTGCATCGCGGTAGGTCTTTGCAAACATGTATGCAAAGCAGTTTGTGTCGTCAAGTCCGGAATAGACCAACGCCTCTTCTGACTTCTGACTTGGTTGTGTAGCAAATGATGCACAGTTTTTCGTAGGAATCGTAGTTTATCGTAGATGCACTTTAAATGAGGGTAAAAATAACTTGGTCCATGTCCAAGCCTTGCATAATGAATTCTGAATATGTGACAGAATAGTTGAAACGCAAGTTATGAAATTAAAAAAAAAAAAGAAAAAAATTGGAAAACACACTATATATTAAAAGCGGGAAGGTGAAAAGCATATTTCACATGGGCAATAAGCCCACGAGGCCATTTTGTTAGAATCAGCTGTAACCCCGAATACTTTTGGCCAATGTCCAACTGTCAAAATTCAATGCAGTGTTGTGTTTCAGTTTGAAATTTGAACCTGTCATGGATGAGAAATATGATACATATATTTTACAAGAGCATGTTTAAGTAAACGTCCCGGATATTCCCAACTATTCTGAGACAAAGCATTTCACCTCATGCAAGTATTGCTAAAACCTCAGGAAAACGTTTAAAAGTTACGTAAGTATACCAAGGTTTCCCAGCGAATTTTCCAAATTTAAGGTAAGGAGTAACTGCAAACGAACACAATTTTTGAAAACGTATTTGATTACGCAATGATGTGTCAAACTATACGTTGAGTATAGTTGGTGGAAAGTCAAAACGTCTGTATTCAAGTATGGCAAAGAATGAGATGTTGGTTGAAATACACTAATTGTAAATGTCAGCTAAGCGAGCGGACGTTTTAGCGAGGCTGGTGTTTTTGTTGGTCATCTCACGCGCATCAATGTTACTCAACCAAATGTCCTCTTCAAAAGATATTACTATCCCCTTTTACTTTGCAAGTTGTGGTGTATGCCTTTCAAGCTAAGTGGTCCATTGAAATCCACTGAGCGACGTTAGGACTGACTATTTCACCAAGCGAAAACAAAAATAAAATAAAGAAAGTCATTACATGTAAAAATATCATGCGCGCAGATTAGCACTTTGTGAAAGCTCGATTAATTCCTCTTCAAGAAATGTATCTTGAAATGGCGCTGTAGTTCAACATTTATTTATCCATCACCTGTTAGACTGGTGGGGAAATCAATTATTAATAGCCTAACGCATGTACAATTTGTTTGTATCCCTTTGGCGCATTACAGCGTTTTTTGATGTTCGGGATATTTTTTCTTAAACTGCCATTTTTATTTTCGCTGATCACCGATGAATTGTTCAGTGCTAATCTCGCTGGATTCCAATGGAGCCGCTAACTTGAAAGACAAACCACAACTTACAAAAAAAGATACTGTAAAAAAGGAGAGTGATATCTTTTGAAGAGGACATTTGGTTGAGTAACATGGATGAGCTTGAGGTGCACAACAATAATACCAGCGACGCTAAAATGCTCGCAGAAGAGTTTGCGAAGGATAAAGCTGACATAATTTGCGGCTTTCTTAAGGAGAAAGAAATAGTTGAAATGATGCATAAAGAGGAAATGAACGAGCTTGCCGACAAGTTCGAACAAGAAAAAGATTTCATGCTGAAGCAATTTGAATTAGAAAAGGAAGACCTGTTGCAAGAATTTCAAATACAGCAGGTGGAAAAACAAAACGAATTTCAATGCGAGAGAGAACATTTGGACACTGAAACGACGAAAGAGTTTGAATCCAAAGAACGGATCGCAGAAGCAAAATACAAAGAACAAAGGTTGAAAATCAGGCAAGAATACGAAGAAATAATTGCGGGAAAAAATGAAGAAATAAAAACTCTGCGAAGGGAATTGTTGCGCACAGAGCACCAAGATAACAAATTAGGTAGAGAATCTCCAGACAGCGATATTTATATCAAAAGAAGTGAATACGAAGAAGAGTTCAGGCAGTTTGCCGAGAATTTCGAGGCAGAAAAGTTAGAAGTTCAGAGAAAATGTGATCGGGAAAAGGCAGAACTTGTTCAGGTGTTTTCGAGTCAGACGGAGCGAATGAACGCAAACTTTGATCACGTAAAAAGGAGAATGCAAGAGGACCACGAAAAGGAATTAGAGTTTAAATTGGAAATCACAGAGAGGCTGCTTTCTGAAAAATCAGATCTTGACAATAAGAGAATGCTTGAACAGTTTGAGCGAGAAATGACAGAGCTAAAGGAAAACTTAGAGAGGGGCTATAATGATAGACTTCTTGAGAAACAAGACACCATCGATAATCTTGAGAAAGAAAAGAAGGAACTGCTTAATGCGCTACGGACTGAGAGATTTAGTTTGGCGAGAGTTTATAACCGTGAAATGTCTTTGCTTACTAAACCAGGTCATGTATCCAAAGAAGACGTCGAAGTAGCCCTTATCGATGAAATAGCTAAACTGAAACAGCTGTACGAGGATGCTATAATTGAAATGGAGGAACAACACAAAAACAAAGTAGAGGTAATTAAAAGAAACCAAAGACCTGTGCGGGAATTAGAGGCTCAGCACCGCAAAGAAATTGAAAAGCTGAAGAGAGAATTCCAGAACAAGAAGGAATATTTGGAAGCTGAATTCCGAAAAGAGCAACTTAATTTGCTAAAGAGTTTTGAGTTTGAAAGAAATGACCTAGAACAACGGTACGAAGAAATTATTAATGAGAAAGAAATAGAAATACAACAGAGGGAAGAGGATTTGAGGCATCTTTATGAGAAAGAACTCGACCAGTTGAAATCAATAGTCGCTAAACAACGCAAGGAACTTGAGATCTCAAAGCAAAAATTGACAGATTTGGCTGACCAAATGGAAGAATTTCTCAGCGAGAAAAATAGGTTGGAAGAGAGATTTCAAAAGGAGAACAATCAATGCCAGACTCTCGAACAGGTGATGGAGAAAAATCTTGAGACCTTCGAGAAAAATTTGAACGAGGTTGAAGCATTCCACCAAAGGGAACTCGCGCAAAAAGCAGACGAACTTGCCAGAGAGAAAGAACAGTTACAACAATTTCAAAAGGAAAAGATGGAGTTGCAAAAGGAGGTCGAAACACTTAAGGCGAAGCTGGAAGAGATCCAGATGACAGAAAATGCATTTGAGGCTAAGAGTGCGGTTGTTCTAGAAAATTCGCTCATTGACAACATCGTGGATTTAGAGCTGAACATTAAGACAGAAGAAGGTGAATCTAAACTGGCACGAAGCACGAATCCGTTAAAAGAAGGAGAAAGAGACCAGGGCGGAAATCAGGATTCACAAAGCAACCAGAATGAGCAAATTAATGAATGTCTTCATGCAATAAGGGAAAGGCTTATAAAATGTCTCGCTAATCAGGGAGAGCTGAAAACCTTGGAAGATTTTCAAATGTCGAACAAGCAAATGAAAGATGCAATCAATCAAGGACTAGTGGAGCTTGAAAAGCTCTGCGACGACAAAGATAAAGGTGAAGATGCCTCGACTGACGGATATTTAAGGTTTTCCTTCGAAGATCAGTTGAAAGCCGTAGAGCATATCTTGACAGAAAGCAACTCCGTCGGAAACATTGACAAGTCTGTCAAACACCAGTTGAACGAAAAGATGACAGAGATTCTGAAGAAATATCGCAGAATCCATCAGCTTGAAAAGTTAAAGTTAAAAGAACACCACGAAAGAGAAATCAGTGAGCTTTTAAAAGAGTTAGCTGACGAAGAGAGAAGCAACTTTCAAGAGTCAGGGGAGGATCTGATGAATTTACAGCATCGCAGCAAAATTGGGAAACGATCGCCACGAATTGTTACAGAGGAAAGGGACAGATCAGCCAATGACCTTGATGACAAACATTCCAGCATTGACAGAGGCAGAAATCTCACAGAAGAGAAAAATGCATTCACTCATTCAGAAGTACTGGATGAACTGAGACGTGAAAAGGAAGAAATGAAAAGTTCGATAAAAGAGCTTGAAAAGAGTTTCAACAAAGAAAAAGAAGATCTAATGGAAAAACTCCACACACAGCACAAGGAATTTGTGATGAGCGAGGAAGGCGATATTATTGAACATATCCTAAAGCAGAGGTCAAACCTTGAAGAAGCTCTTAATCTCGAAAGATTCTACTTAAGCAGGCTATATTACCTGGAAATGAAGGAAGAGCTGGAGGATATTCTTCGCCGAAGGACGGAGAAAATGAAGCGAGAGTTCGATCGTGACAAGATGAATATCATTCTCAAATATGAAAGAGATATCGCAGATTTACACAAATTGAATTCAGAGAAAGATGAGATGGAATTAAAACTGTTACAAGATCGAAACAAGGCCCCCAAAAAGCGGTTGGCTGCACAAAAAACACCTGAAAAAGGAAAAGGAGAAACAAAGAAGGACAAGGAGCGACTTGAACGAGACAAGGATAACCTGGAGGTTACGATTCCGCTCAAGAAGCAAATTGCTGACCTGCAGAAGAAGCGATATCAAGAACACGAAACTGCTGTTGCTAATCTAAAAGAAGCTATTGACCTGATAAACGACATCACATCCAGTACGTCATTGTCTGCAGACACAGATGACCAGCAATTCGATCGATTGAGCTTTCTTAGTGAAGATCCCTTGCGTTCCGTAACAACTTCGCCCGTAGACAAATCAAGGGAGGATTATCTTAAGCCTCGGAAACGAATGTTGTTATCTGTTGAAGAGATTCGTAACAAGGAAGAACTAAAGGAAGCTTTGGAAAACCTCGTGGAAGTGATGCTCAACGAGGATGAAGAATCTGCTTTTGATTGGGAGACAACGTCCGGTGCAAGCTCCGATCTGGAGTCGGACGACTCAGGCACAATGACAGTTGCTGGCGAATCTGACGAGGGTGCGTTTTCCGGACCTGAATCGACGGACGGCGAAATGTTAAACATCAAGAAAGAACAACTGGATTTGGCCTTTAATCTTGAGAGGTTCAATCTTGGAAGAGTTTATTACGGAGAATACAGAGACAGTTTAAGTAAGGCCATGAAGAAATTATCCAAGGCAAAAGAAACTCTTCGAAGCAAGCGAAAAGATCTAGAAAATGACATGTTCCGTGGCGTCAGATCTCTCGTTAGCAGAATTAATTTTGGTGAAGGATACCAGCAAGCATCCAAACACGATGTTGACACCCAAACAAACCCGGAAGAAGGAGTTATTCCTATGGAAAGTAAGAACGATGCTGTCATTGGAGGGCAGCTAACAGACGAGAGGGACGTAGAAAATACCACTGGGAAATTTATTAAAGATAAGGGTGGTCTGACCGACTCTCCAAAAGGAAAAGGCGAAGACATTGCCCAAGACAAAGGGAAACTTTCACAAAAAGCACCTGATCCATTCATTGAACCGTTAAATGAAAGCCACAGTCCAGCGCACGAGAAGTTAACTGATGAACGCGAGACACAGAAAGAGAAAGAAAGCAATCGAGGCCATGGACCTCATGGTGGGGATGAAAATGAGAACGCCCCTCTTACCACCAAGGACCCGCAACCTGGGAATGGTATAGGTGACCAAAGTCACACCCCAAAGCAAGATGTTAATAAGAGTGTAGAGGAAGATAGCAATCTTGGAGACACTTATAGTGGCGAAGGGGAACATGCTTGTAGCTCTGTCCGCGATACTGAAAGTGAGGAGCCACAAGGAATTTCGAAGAATGGAAATGAAAGTGATTCAAAGAAAGAGACAGAAGGGGAAGTACCCTTTGAGAAGAAAGTTGACGAGAATAGTCCAAGATTAAATTTAGAGGAAGAAAATGTCACTCCTCCAACTAAAGGCGACCAAGATGAAGAAAAGGGCAATGCGAGAGATAAAGACCGTGAAAAATCTCCTGTAAAAGTAAAGGAATCTAAGAATGCAGACGAAGTGATACCAGAAAATGTGTTGGATGACAAGATCAATCAAGGGCAGAAAACTCTGCCAGAGGGAAATAAAGACGAAGTCCAGCTTATGAGGGATGACATAACTAGGGACAGCGACGAAAAAGAAATCACAGAAGATACCTTGGAGGGAGGAGAGAATATCGACGACAAAGCAGACGACAAGGACCTTTCATCTCAGAAAGAGCCAAAGAACGCCAAAAGAGAATTTGGAGTGGATGAAACAACCAGTGGCAGGGAAGAAAAAGGCAGCCACGAAGAAATCGCTGGAGACACTGAACATGAAAGCGCCAAGGAAAAGTTACAAGCAGACAAAACCAGCTTCCCTGTCCAAAAATCTCAGGATGAACCAAATGATCAAGTCACTATTGAAAGGGAAGGGGAAAGTGTTCTAAAAGAAGACATCCCAGAAAACAATGAAGATGTAAGCGCCAAAGAAAAATTACAAGCAGAAAAAGACAGCTTCCCTGATCAAGCAACTGTTGAAAGGAAAGGAAAAGGTGGTCTCAAAGATGGTCAAGACGTCACAGACAATGACGGTGACGACGAAGAACCAGACATAGGTGGCAAGATTTCCTCTGAGGGCAGAGATGAGCAACTTATTTCAGAAATGAAAGAAAACGCTAAAAAAGGGAAACCAGATCAAGGCAGCATCGCTTACCAACTGGAAACTGAAGGAGAGAAAGAAGAACGTAAGAGAACTAACTACTTGCCCGCAAAAGCCGATCAGAGTGGTGAATTCGATGAAGAGCCACCGATTTATCGTACAGTTAGTTCCAACCTTAGAAACAACACTCCTGTAGACTTACCAATGGATGATGACACTTTAGAAAGAAGGGAAGAAGTAGGCAAAAATGTAGAGAACATTGAAGTCGGAAACCTACCTACGGCGAGAGACCAAAAGAACACTGACGCAAACGACAACCTTCTGGAGAAGTCTGACTCAGATTTTGCGAACGAGGATCAAGACGAAGAAGAACTAAGATTCGTGCAAAGCGCTTCTCCTATTAGCGATCAAGATCTTATAAACCAGCTGAGCAAAATTAACAAAGCATTGCAAGACAAGTTTAATTTTCTGTGCGAGTTAGTTGGAAAAGGATTCGTGGAGGAAATCCCAGAACTGCGCGATAAGGGAAAAGATATGGATTCTGTGGGAGCACTAGCGAGTCTAAGTGATTTATTTGCAGAAAAAGAACAAATTGTGATCAAGTTAAAACAGATAGACTCGCAGATGACAGAACTTTCTAGTAGTGGAAATAAAGATATGGGAGGTCTCTACGAGCGACTGGAGGAGGAGGAATCTGAGATATTGCATTCCCTGGAAGAAATCGAGAAACAGCTGAAAAAGACCACTGACAAAGACTTGGTGGATCATCTACTAAAGGAGAAAGAGGACGTGTGTACAAAGCTGGACGAAATAAATAATCTGCTCAACGAGAAGAAAGAAGAGGTATCGAAGTCAGGTTCTAACTATTCCAAAACAGTTCCTGGTCTTATGGGTAGGATGGATGTCTTGAAAGATGAGGCAACTGACAAAGCAAGAGAACTCAGTTGCAAAAGCAAGTTACTAGAGGTAGCATACGAGGAATCTGGGAAAGAAAATGAAAAACTGAACGACTCTTTGAACAGGTTGAAGATCCAGTTAGCAGCATTACTGGATAATGTTAACGGCGACTATCCTTATAAAGCGAAGACATGGACAAAACTACCACCTGAAATCGCATCTTTGTTAGAAAGCAAGGCTCATACAGAGCATAAAAGGCTAAAGCTGGCAACGAAGTTAAAGAAAATGGATAAAGCCGTTGAAAGGGACAATAGGATGTTAGAACAGAAAAGGGATAGGTTAAGACCCTTCGAAAGGAAACAAGCACGACTCGAGAAAGCACTTAAATTGGTTAGTCCAGTAAGAGGGAAAGAAGGTGAATCAACTCCAAGTCAAGATAGAGAAGAGGTGGCAGGCAAAGAGGAAGATTCTGTGGATGGAATTGAAAATGCGACCCTTAAGACCGCGCATTGCAAGGAGGCCCAAGGTGGAGACGAAACCACAAATCAAGAGCAAAGAAAATTAGAGGAAGAAATTAAAGATTTAAATCTAGTGATCAGCTGCATTGAGTTACCTTGTAAACTTGATCAACCGCTTACTGATACTACTCCAATAGATGCACAACTGGAAATAGTGAATCAGGCAAAATTAAGTAAGCAGGATGACTTGAAACTGCTGGAGCCAAAAATCTGGAGCGAGCAAAACAAACTAAGAACGGCTGGCGTCGATGACCCTACACAGGTTACTCAACACTTGGAAAAAAATGAACAACTGAAGCAGGAAATTGCCAAAATGGGCTATTCAAAACTGAGTATGGACGGTGCTACATCTGGAACAGAAAATTCTGACGTTAAAAAATTAGCAAACCTGCTCTTGTTGAGGGGGAACTTACAGGAAACGATCGCTAACTTACAAGATGAAATCTTTGAAGAACAGGGAAATTTTCTCTGTGCGCGTGAGTTCAAGAGAACAGGTAAGGCGGACACAGAGGCTAGTTCAAAAACCACGGAGCTAATAGACACCAAAGCCAAGTTAACATCAGATTTGAAGGATACTAACGAGACCATACTGCAAAGTCTAGCAACAAGTGGGATAAGAGGACCGAATACAGCATTTATAGAGGAGTGTGTTGAAAGAAGGGTGAGGCTTGAAGACGAATTAGTCAGCGTACAAGATGAAATAGATGGCGAAACAGTACGAGCGGCTGAGATGATGGCTGAACTTTTGGAAAAGAAAACTGAAGTCAATGAAGAACTGATAAAAGCTACAGAAAATTCGAAAGAAGGAGTAAAAAGGATACAAGATAGCGTTGCTAATGGCGGCGAGACAAACAAAAACATTCCTGAAGATACACATAAGGTAGTTAGACAAGTGCGTCAAATCCTGGATGAAGAATTCTTGTCTACTCCGGAGGAAGAAGAGTTACTTCAAAGACAAAAAGAGAAGGAAAGAAATATTAAGGAAAAAGCGAAAAGGGTAAAAGAAGCTAAAAGGGGAGGACACGATCCAAAGGACGAGGAAGAAGAGGCTCTAGAGAATGCCATCAGAGAAAAGATATGTGTGGATCAAAAACTTCAAACGTTTCTTGATGATAAGAGTGCTGGTAGTGAAAAGAAGGACATTTTAGCTATAAAAGAAATATCAAACGAATTGGAAAAGGAGGTGCATTTCAAGTACAGAAAAAGGAAGATCCCCCTCAAGTCAAGGATGATGTGGACGAAAGTGGCGAAAAGGCCGATTCAAAAGCGACGAGTAAAAGCCCAGACTTTGGTGACAGGAGTAAAGAACTAAAAGATAAGTATGACGTAGATGACAATGAACTCAAACATTTAATCAAAAATGCCGGATGGTCTGATGACCAAGGAAAAGATGAGCTAGAACGATTGAGATGTCTGCTTGCTGAAAAAGTAAAATTAGAAGAAGAACTTGAGCAATTACTGATGGCAGAAGATCTGTTAAGTAAGAAACGAAATTTAGAGAATAAACTTAGAGACACACTTCCCCGCGAAGGTGGCATCGGACGAATAGCACATCTTGAAATCGAGCTGGAAAAATGCAATGCAGTAATTAAGCGTAGAGAAAGGGAACTACACAAAATACAGGAAAGGAAAGACGCCAGAGAAGAAGTGTACACTCAGGTGAAAGATGAGCATGAAGATCTGGGTGATCAAATGGAAATGTTGGACAAAAATATCAGTGAGGCTAAGAAAGAAGTCGAAGTTGTAATGCAGGAACTACAGGTGTTCATTGATGAAAACACAAAGCTTTCTAACGAGGAACAGAGGGCACTTCAAAAAGAACTAGCGGTACTAAAAGACGATATTGAACGCTGTGGTAAAGAGGAAAAGAAGTTGCAACAGGAATTACACCGTCTTAAGAAAGAACGTCATGAACATGAACAGGGTAGTGAAGACGTTTTGGATATGGAGAAATTATTGATCGAGAAGGAAAGCTTGAGGGAATATTTAGTAGAAATTGATGCAGCACTTGACAAAAGCGAAATAGAGGCCAACGAGCAAGGAAAAACTGTTGAAATCGATGAGCTACGAGAAAACAAGAGAGGATTAGAGGGGAAACTGCATGATGTAAGAGATCAGAGGGCAAAACTGGATGTTGAATATGAAGACGAAGAAATTGATGGAGCAATGGGAGATCTGGTGCCACTAAGAAATGACCTCGAAAAACGAGGCAAAGAGATATCTGATCAAATCCGTGATTCGGGGATCTTAGGCAGGCTGGTACAAAAAACAAAGACACGCAATAGCGAAATTCCGCCACAGTATATCCATGGAATCTTAGACGAGATGGCAAGGGACGAAAAGACCCTAACTGAGTTAATAAAACAACAACAGGATTTGAAAACTGCTGCTCAAAGGCAGAGGGACAAGTTGAAGGGCACGGTTGCCTTATTGAAGTCCAAAGTTGGTGAAGATCTCGTGAACGTTTTAGCAGCATCAGCTCCTGATGCCAATCAACCAGATATAAGAGGTCAATATCAATTGGTATTAGACGAAGTTGAAGTTAATGAAGCAACTATCAGTGATATAGTGGAGGAACTTGCTGACGAAAATAAGCAGCTAAGAGCAATAAACGATGCAATGAATTCGGAACTGGAAATGCTTCAGGAAAAAATTGGAGAGGAGCTGGTAAACGATCTGTTGAGCCATTCCCTACCAACTAAAGAGCTAGAATTTGAAGAAGTCATCGATGCCATCAAAGACGACGAAAAGACGTTGGCTAGTATACTGGGTGAACAGAAAGACCAACTAGACGCAATAGAAGGCGCACTTGGCAAAGGCCTCTTCATTTCCATGTTATTGAAGGAGGACAAACCTGACACCGAGGGAACGGATTATTTCGCTCCAAAACTTATGGCTCCTACCCTAATGAGAAATTTTGATGACGATCTTGAAACTGTAATAACCATTTACGAAAAGGAGCTCAATAATCTCTCACACGAAAACGAGGTACTAAAGGAAATGTTGGGTAAAGACCTTGCTCAGCAACTGTTAGAATTGAGCGAAAGCTGCGAGCAAGAAAGAGTAAAAGGAGGGTTACTACATGCAGAGCATCTACCAACCATTCAGGATGAAACAAACCCTGATAATAACAAGTCTAAGATTTCTGCAGAGATAGAGGACAAAGTATGGCCTTCGGTTTCAGAAGGTCTTCCATTAACTGGCATAGAGGACGAAGAAGAAGGTGATGTTGTTAATATCACTGGCCAGGAAACAGATGGGTTGCCGATAGAAAGCGTCAAAAGCAAGCGAGTTCTGGAAAGTGAAGCAAAACCAATTAAGGAGATAAAAGCAAAACCCCGGGAACGGGAACTTCAAGACGACCACCGTATGAAAAGTACACAATCGAGGGATACGGATCATACTGAAGGCAAAGATGGTATTCAAGAGGAAGAGCAAAACGACATTGCTCCTAGACTTTTGAAGATCTATTCATCCTGCTTCGGCTTTCCTCAAAAGCAGAGCCCATCTGTTTTCACTGATGAGGTAGATGGGAATGTCAAACGTTTGTTAAATGCACCAAAGATAATGCGGGGCAATGGCAAAACACTTGGTGAAATTATAGCCCAGTATGAGCGAGATCTCCAGCAATCTCCTGAGCTAAAGGCCTACCCTCCAGCACTAAACGAAGCAAAGCAAAGGAACATGAGAGGCCCAGTAACTGACGACGTAGAACCCTTTCACATTGCAGAGGTAGACAAAACAATGCAAGACATTGTGGAAAGCCCAAGATAAAAACATGCAAATGCTTCAGATCCTAAGAGAAAGACTTGGAGAAGACCTTGTAGACATCTTGATAAATGGCACAGAGGAGGAACACCCAGATGATTTGTTGAGCGTCAGCGTTGAAGATGCCAGGGAACACCCCGTAAGCCCGGATGACCAGGACATGCGCTTGGATGGAACAACATCTATAGCGACAGAGGACAAACCTGCTCAAGAAAGTGCTACTGAAGTAGAGGAAGTAGGCCCAAAGACAAGATCAGGTGAAACTATAGCGAGGGAAACGCTATATTCTGTTGCCGCTAATGAAGTAGAAGACATGGTACAGCGACCTAGGCAGGAAGAAGATAAGGGAAACCTTAGGAAACTTAAAGCACCGAATATTGCTCTTCAAAGTAATAAAACTCTGGCTGATGTCATAGCATCTTACGAAGACGGGTTAGAATCTCTGCAATCCAAACTTGGACCTTCCTTGACTAGAAGCTTGCTTGCGATGGAAGAAGATGTCATCCCGGATACTGAAAGCAAACGCGAGCAAGGGCGAGGATGGGAGTGAACGGAGATATTTCAGAAAAAGACGAGTGGAAAGAAAAATTTCAGAATTTCGAATTTCAGAAAAAGACGAGAAAAAAGGAGTGGGAAATCAGTACTCTCAGATTCAGAACCTGCTATTGCTGATGAAACCTGCTCTGATGCAAAAGAATTAAAGGCTCCAGATATAATGGCAACAACTGGAAAGACTCTTGAGCAAATCATAGTAGATTATGAAGAACGCCTTAATGACGAACTCGATCAACTGCAGAAGGAGGTCAGCCTCTTAAAGGAAAAACTTGGGAACGATTTATTTTGCACGCTTTTAACTGATAGTACTGTAAACAACTATCTTCCGGAGACCATTGAACAGACACCGTCGCAGCCCAAGAAACAGGCCAGCCTTTCTGTGAAGTAACAAAATCACAATCAACTACAGGCGAGGTTGCAACACAACCAGACGATCTAAAAGCAAAGTATCTACTACAGGATGAAGGTAAAACAGTGGAAAATGTTCTCAGAAGGTACGAAAAACAGCTTGAGGAGCTTACGAAATTAGTTTCAAGCGAAAATGACGAAGGTACCTTGATTCCAGAACTAATATCGGACTACGAAAATAAGATAGAACATCTGGAAAACAGAAACAAGACCCTTGCGGACCGATTGACAAATCTCTCAGAATGCATAGGCAAAGACCTAATGCAAATGCTAGAAGGTGTGGAAGAATTTCCTGAGGTGATTACTGAAATCGAGCATGTTGGTGATGCTGTTAACAGGGATAACATACAAGCGCCACTGGTGATGAAAAAAGAAGAAAAAACACTCGAGAATGTTGTGAAAAATTACGAGAACGAGCTTGATGTCTTGAGGAATATGCTTCCGATCGAAGACGGTGAGGATGTATCTCTCACACACAAATTGTCAAGGATTATGAAGATAAACTGGACAGTCTTGACAACAGAAATAAACGCTTGCAAGACGGACACAACAGACTTGTCAAAAGAATCGGGCAAGATCTTGCAGGCCATATTATGGCTCTGAAAGCAATGAATGAAGATTCTGGTGACGATCTTGTTTACCAAAAGGCTGACGATTTACCAAGAAAACCAGACGTAAAGAAATCTGAAGACAAGGTCCTCTGTATGCTCCTGTTGTCATGAAAACGGATGACTCCACTCTGGAAGAAGTCCTGGAAATCTACGAGAGAGCACTGGGACTGTTCCCTCGTCCTCGTCAACCTATTACTCCAGCCGACAGCTTTGTTGATACGAAAATAAAAGTATATGAAGACCTTGAAAGAGAGAACAAAATCTTAAAGGACGCGTTGGGAGATGTGCTAACCACAAAGCTATTAGGTACAGCAGGCGAAAACGCTCTTAGAAGACCACATGATCCGCACGATTCCGAAACAAAGAAAACGGGCTACACGATATTATTCGATCCACAGAAAGACGTCGACGAAGGTGCAAAACAATCACACCAAGTGCAACTGGAAAGTAGTGCGTCCCTCTCTCCCTTATCAAACAAGCCAGCGTAATGAAAATAAGGAAGGAAAAACAATTGAAGATATTCTGAAGAGCTACGAGATGGAGCTGAGGGCACTACGTAAATTGGTCCCAAGTGAGACAAGTGAAGGCGCCTCGGTTATAGACCTGGTGACAAACAACGAAGATAAGATAGAGAAGTTGGAAAATGAAAACCACAATCTCACCGACAAGTTGAGTAACCTTGCGAAAAATATTGGACCTGGCCTTATGGATGACTTGCAGATGCTGAATGCAGACAAAGAAACATGGCGAGGGAGATTTGAATGCTACGACGCCTTTTACCCTAGAAGCACCTGCCCTCATGCAAAACGAGAATAGAACTTTGGAAGGGGTTCTTAGAATTTATGAAAGTGAGCTGGATGCTCTTCGACGATTATCGGCAAGCCAAGGAAGTGATGTTAGCGCAATATCCGACATAATAAAAGATTACGAAGACAAATTGGCGGAAATGGTTTACGAAAACAATAACATAAAGGACAAACTACTTACTCTCCATGATAAACTTGAGCATGCTCTTGTTGGTGACCTTAATAAACTGGAATCAATCAAAGATACTAGCGAGGAGGGTGATACATTGTGCAAGGGTGATGTGAGTACAAATGGCGAGTTAAAAGCTCCTGATCTCATGAGCAGAGACAAAATACCTCTGCAAGACGTTTTGGTTTCTTATGAAAAAGAACTTTGCATTCTTACCAGAGAAAACAAAATATATGAAGAAGGTCTTGGCAAAGGCATGACTAAAGCGTTGCTGAAAATGGCAGAGGAAAGAGAAAGTTTTCCCGGGCAATCTTCAACGGACGAAAGCAGCAATGACGTACAAGATGATGAACACGGCAAGTTTGTTTCTTTGTTAAAAGAAGAAGTGGAAGTTAAAGCAGAGCAGAAGACTAAAGACCTAATCCCGACTACAAACTAGACCTTGAAGGCATGATGCACCATTCCAACAAATGTTACAAGGGTGCTGATAAAGAGGAGTCAAATGAACCGAAAGCTTTGAAGATTCTGAGGGACGAGGGCAATGATATAACAGAAATACTAAAAAACTACGAAAACGAGCTAGAAGCGCTAAGAAAATGTAGCTTGACAACAGAAGAAGACATCTCTGTTCCAGATCTAGTCAATGACTACGAAAATAAAATCAAGGATCTGGAAGACAAAAACGTGACTTTAGCGGAGAAGTTCAACAATCTTGCTAAAAGTATAGGCCAAGATTTATTTGGCGCATTGTGTAGTTTGAAAAACGGAGAAGATTGTTCCAGTGATCAAGAGATGGATTTGAACGCAGTTAGCGTTATGAAACATGAGGATAGAACTTTAGAGAATGTCGTAAGAAATTATGAGAGGGAATTAACAGCCTCGCGTAAACTGATTCCTGGATCAGGTGAGGAAAACATCTCATTGGCAGATGTTATAAAAGAGTATGAAGACAAAATTGACGACCTCCTAACACAGAACAGGGATCTTCAAAAGAAGATAAAATTAGAAGATAAAATTGGCAGCAATCTATTTGGCGATCTCAGAGGAACACGCACGAAGAAAGATTACGAAGTTGGAGCTTCCTCCGATTCTAGCTCAGAAATGGGGAAAACAAATAAGTCGAAAATTGCAGAAAAGTTGGGGCACCAGAAATAATGCAAGAAAAGGGGCTGAGGTTTGAAAACGTAATTTTGGCCTTTGAAAAAGACCTACAGGATTTGAAAAGAGAAAATGCAATGTTGAAAGATGGTATTGGCCAGAGACTAGCGGACACTTTGTTGATTGCGGCAGTCAAAGGTGAGGGATCACCAGTAGCAGATAGTCAGAGCAATGATAGCTCAAAACAGGATGGAGAAAAACCAAAGACAACACCGTCGACTGAAAAAAGGAGAAAAGCAGTAGAAAGGAGAGGGAAAATTCAAAGTAAGAAAAGTAGCTTGGAGGACTCAAATGAAAGTAACAACCAACCACTTGCCAGAGAGAGCAATAGTGAGGTAGAAGTCGAAAACGACGTTGTACCTGGTGACTTGAAAGCAGAATCGTTCATTACAGATGAGGGCAGAACTATAGAAGACATCTTAAGAAACTATGAAAAGCAAATTGAAGCTCTGGAAAAACTGGCGTCAAGCGACGACGCAATTTCGGTGTCAGATCTAGTGAAAAATTACGAAGTCACGGTCGGAGGTTTGACTAAAGAAAAAGATAACCTCGTTAAAAGGCTGGAGAAATTGGAGAAGAAAATTGGAAAGAAGCTCTTAAAAAACGTGGAAGGGAGAGAACCAGAAGATGTAGTTAAAGACAAAGTTGACGCCGAAGATGAAGAGAGTTTGAACGCACCGCAAATCATGGAGAAAGAGGAACGAACAATGGAAAATGTAATAAGAACATACGAGAAAGAGCTTGATACCCTAAGAAACTTTATGCCAAGCGAAGGAAATGAGGGTAGGAGTGTTACCGATATGGTAAAAGAATACGAGGACAAGTTAGACCTCCTTAGATCAGAGAACGACAGTTTGCGAAATGAATCAGAAAGACTGCAGAGCAGAATTGGTCACGATCTTCTTAACGAAATAAAAGAATTGGAGCACGTCAACCTTGATACAACAAAACGCGAAGATCTCCAGACGAGTGAATCAGTGAAAGAATTGAAGATCACTAAAATCATGGATGTAAAAAAGTCAACTTTAGAAGACGTAATAGAGACATATGAAAACGCTCTCGGGATGCTGTTGAGTGACACATCTGCATCTGTGGAAGATTTAATCCCAGAGAATTTCACAGATGATCAAGATAGCAGTTTAAGAATGTTAAAAGACGAAAATGAAATCCTGAAAGGTAGCGTCGGTGTAACTTTATCCCCAAACTTACTAGACATGGCGAGAGATGAAAGAGATGAAGCGGGTTCCCTTTCAGGTAATGACGAAGGAAAAGTCCAAATGTCTGAAGGAGATGCTAATGCCAGTGATGAACTTGCCAGCATGAAATTAACAAAGGAGACCTTAAATAACGATAAAATGGCATCAGAAGAACTACTGGCTGAGACTCTGGTAAGAAAAGAAGGAAGAACCATTGAAAATATCTTGAAGAACTATGAAAAAGAACTGGAGACACTCAAATCATTAGTTCTCAACGGGTCCGGACAGCCAGCTGACACATTCTCAGACTTAGTGAGAAAATACGAGGACGAAAAAGATGAACTAAAGAACGAAAACAGGAACATGGCAAACCGACTGGACATGCTAAAGGAGAAAATAGGTTCGTCTCTAATGAATGAATTAGATCATCACTGGGGTAATGAGGAGTCCTTGGAATGCCTCAGCAAAAGCGAGTTAAACGTTCCTCGCATTATGCATGAAGAGGGCACAACACTTGAGTCAGTCATTAAATGTTACGAGAAGGAAATAGAAGCTCATCGAAAACTTTCTCCATGCGAAGGGCAGGATGAAGTGTCCATTTCAGACATCGTCAAAGAATACGAAGATCAACTTGCTATCCTTAAAGTTGAAAGAGATGCATCAAGAAAAGATTTGATTTTTCTGGAGGACAAACTTGGCAGAGAGCTTGTCGACGATATCAAAAAACTGGACGGGAGAATATTTGAAGACGACAGAAAGGAAGAATGGAAAATTAATGGAACGAGGAAAAAGCTTAGGGCTCCGAACATCATGCACGAAGAAAGGATAACGCTCGGGAGGGTGCTTGAAAGATACGAAGACACAATAGAGAAGGGTACAGCTGCTGAAGATTACTTAAAAAGTGTGAACGACCTAAAGAAGGAAAATGACACCATCGAAACTGCCCTGGGAGAAGAACTGACTAGAATCATCTTGGAAGCAGCAATGGGCGACAACTCTGAAGTAACTACGGACCGTGACGCATCCTTGGAGAGTGCGGCAGGGAGACATGAAGATGATTTTTATAATGGAAGTCGTGGAAAGATACCATCACAGAACATTGGAACACAACACAAGTCTCCTGATGATGAGGGTCTTAGAGAACCAGAAGGCAAGAAAAAAGACGGCGAGATGACTGATATGATTCCTGCGTCAGATAACCTGAAAGCGAATGCTTTAATCCGAGGCGAGGGAAAGACAGTTGAAAATATTTTAAAGAATTATGAAAACCAAATTGAAGTTCTTTCGAAACTTATTCCGAGAGAAGAAGATGCAGGCTATTCAGTTGCCGACCTCATAAAAAGTTACGAGGACAAGATCGAATGGTTGGAGAACGAAATCAGTAGTTTGAACAAAAGGCTGGAACTTCTTACACAGCGAATTGGTGAAAACCTTATGGAGGGATTAGAAAGAAATGACTTTCTAAGGGACGAAAATATAGGCGATTTGAAGGCTCCTGTTACAGTGGTGAAAGAAAGCAAAACGTTGGAGGACATTGTGCGAAATTATGAAAAGGTACTTGAAGCTCTTAGAAAGACTGATCTAGAGAAGGAGGAAGGACAGTGTCAATACACAATAACAGATGTCGTAAGTGAATACGAAGACAAACTTCAGGAGCTTAAAAGAGACAATGAAAGCTTGAAAGATGAATTGGATTGTTTGAAACAAAGAATCGGTCTCAATCATGAAAGGAAAGTCGGGCCAACGCTTTCTGAGAAACAACAGATTTCGAAGGGGAAAGCGATGTTAAAAGCCCCTAAAATTAAGGAAAGTAGGAACGTACTGCTAGAAAATGGTTTGGAGTCATACGAATCGGCGTCACCAAGGACTGATGACGACTTGCTGGAGTTGAAACAAGAAGATGCCTTTGGAGCTCAAGAACAGGCTATTGATAATTCCAAGGAAGAAAGCGAAAAAACTGTCAAAGAGATGAAGCTGTTAAAAGAGAAAGTTGGTTTTGATCTTGCAAGCGAACTGCTTCAACTGAAAGACGGTACGCCTGGAAGGAAACAAAAATTGGAAGCGGTTGAAATGATGAAAGACGAAGAAAAGACGTTGGCAGATATTTTAGAGATCTACGAGGGCAATTTGGACAGATTAGGAAGGGAAAAGAGAGCTTTGGAGGCCCTAATAAATGACAGCAAAAACGGTGGACAGTCTGCTCTAGAAATGATATCACAGTACGAGGATGAAATCGAAGATCTTAAATGCACAAATAAGGAGCTTGATAACAAACTATCGACCATCGTTGCCAGAGTCGGTGACAACCTCGTAAATGACATTCTTAGTCTGACACCTCAGAACGAAACCAGTCCAAGTTGCTCTATAGAGGCACTGGAGACAATGGCAACACAGGGGAAACATCTATCTGCTGTAATAGAACAATATGAAGATGATATGAGAAGACTGAAAATGGAAAACGACGCTCTTAAACTTGTTGTGAGGGACGACAAAGTAGACGGGAAACCATTAATAAGTCTCATTTCGGAATACGAAATGAAGATTCAAGAAATGATGAAGGACAAAGGAGAGATCGAAACTAAGCTCCGTGTTTTGATAGAGAAGATTGGAAGATCGCTAACAGACGAGATGTTGAACCTCAGGGACGAAGGGCATGCGTTACCACTTACGCAATTAAAGTCATAATGAACGATGGAAAAACCATTTCAGATATTTTAAAGGAGTATGAAAACGATTTGGAAAGACTGAAAAAAGAGATAAGGGCACTCCGAGACCATGCTTCTGAAGACTCAGAAGCCTTCTCTTTTGTGGATAAAGTCTCGAAGTATGAAGACGAGATTGCTGACTTAAACAACAAAGTAAAAGGAAAGGCTGCTCTTGAAAAGAAGGTTGGTGTGGAATTATCAAAACAGATCATGGCTTTGGCTGAGAACGTTGACGGACAATGCCAGGAGAATGCTATCCTCAGAGCAGTAGAGGTAATGGGAAATGACAAAGATGTGACTCTCTGTGATGTTGTAAAAGAATACGAGGATGAGTTGGAAAAGAAGAACCACGAAGTACGAACACTGAAAGAGCTTATATCTGGCGACATCCTCGATATAGCAGCATCCCAAGAAAGTGAAATCTGTGAGCTCAAGAAGGTTAATGCAGTCCTTGCAAATGAGTTAGACCTGCTATCTACTAGAATCGGCGACGAACTATCAAATGAATTGTTGAAGAGATCAGCTCAACAGCCAACAACAGACAGTGGCAAGTTGTACGTAGATGTAATTCAAAGACTGGGAGACGATGAAAAACCTCTCCAAAGTGTCTTAGGGAACATGAACCAAGAAATAAAGCTCCTGCGAATTGAAAACGACGAATTGAACAACAAGAAGGATTTGCTAGTAAAAGTGTCCGGGAAAATTGGGGAAGAACTCTTCAATGAATTGTTAAGATCAAGCGAAGATGACAAGACCAAAGCAAGCGATAAGCAACTATTTGAAGCCTCGGAGGTGATGTCTGTTGAAGAGAAAACTTTGGGAGACGTCATTTTGATGTACGAAAAAGAACTGGCTAGACTAAGAAGGGCAAATGGGGCCCTTCGGCAATTGACAGATAACGAAAGCTCCCAGGATACATCAGTCATTGACATTTTATCTGATTACGAGGGGAAAATAGGAAGGCTCCAGACTGAGAATGAAGAACTACATAAGAAGATGAAAAACGTGACTCAAAGGATAGGAGTGGAATTGACACAGGAACTTCTTATGCTGCCTTATGAAGGATGTATTAGCACAAGCCGAAGTTTAAAAGATCTAAAGGCGTTGAAAATACTGGAACAAGACAAAAGTACCTTAACTGATGTACTGCAAAATTATGAAGAGAAATTGAAAGGACGCGATGAGGAAGATATCGGTCCTTTGGTTTCAGGGCAGTTCAATAAAGAGGAAATAAAACTCGCCCAGTTAGTTTGTGTTGGTGAAAAAGAACCAGAAATCTCACCTTCAAAAGAAGAATCGTGTCCTGTATCGGGATACCTGCAAGAAGCAAAATCGGCCAACGCCGTGGTGATACAGCACAAAGCTGAAGATTTGGAGACCTCCGGAAAAGCACTCGAACAGACAACCAAGAAAAGATTGAAAAACTGGCGGACGAAAACGCAAACCTGCGCCACTATAAAGATTCCGGTGGTGACGAGAAGGAAAAGGTGGATGATCGGGCGTTCTCGGAATTGAATGATTTGGATCTCATGTCTGTAGGGGACCTCATCCTGGAAAGGCCTCAAATCACGGTACATCCCGACGAGTCTCTTCTTCTATATCAAAAAGGACCATCGGTTAATGAGAAATAGTACAAATGGAGTTGGCGAGGCATGAAGAGATCGTTAACGTCGATCTTGTAGAAAATCTTTTCGCCAGTGGTATTCCAGTCGAAGACAAAAAAGATTTGAGTAAGGCATCAGCCTCACTGATAACAGATCCTAACTTTGAGAATGAGGAGGATGAAAGAATCGAAAATCTTGAGAAAGAAGTCAAAGAGCTAAAGAATGCACTACAAGAGGAGAAACGTTTGAAAGAGAGGTACCAAAAAGATGTCCAGGACTTGCTTCAAGACATCGTTGAGCTTAAAATGAAGCAAGTGGACGAAGACGAAGAAAATCCGGAGGAGACGCCAAGAAAGATACAGGAAGACATCAGTCTGGAACAGGATAAGAAGCGGCTGCAGGAAGACCTAACGAGGGAAAGGAAAAGACGAATTTCCGTAGAAGAAAGCAAACGGGATTTGCTTGATGAGGTAGACAACTTGATGAGAGAAAAGGAGATGCTTCTTAGACAACAGGATGAGCCCAAGGAGAGCGATAAACTTCTTGACGATATGATCAACTTGAGAAAGAAAATTGGTGATCTGGATACCAAAAACAAAATCTTACACAAGGAAGTTAAGGAGCACAAAGAGTCAATTAAAGAACTGGAAGCTAGCCATGATGAGGAGAAGAGCCAACTGTTAGCGAACTGCGAGAAAGAGAAGTCAGAAATGATGGAAGAACTGGTTGCTTCTAAAAGAGAGCTTGAAACTCAGCTACAGGAGTTGCTTGTAATGAACGAAGACCTCAAAGGAACAATAAAAAGTCTATTAGAAGAGCTGAAGGAATCAAATGAACGATTGGTTACAGAGGGAGAGAGTCAAATCGCAAGAGAGGGCAAAGATACTGAAATAGACAGTATTGGCCTGAGCCTTGCTGCTTTGATGGAGCAGGCAAAGGAGAAAGAAAGAAATTCAATGTACGAAAGAAAGAAGAACGAGAATCTGAAAGAACAACTCGATGAGACAGAGTATGCTCTCAGAGAAACATTGAAAAAGTACCAGGAAGAAATGAAATCTATAGAGACTGAGAAAACGAAGCGCGAGGCTGAGCTGAAACAGGAGATCATCATTCTTACTAACAGGCTTGAATTAGAATGCAAATCGGCTGAGCAACAGAGAAAAGACTTGAGGTCGTTGTCCAAAGAGAGAAGGACCGGTTAAAAGAAGCCCTGGAATTGGAACTGGAAAGGGAGAGGAAAAAGGCGAGACTTGACTTCGAAGAGAGGGAAGATGAACTTGATAGACAAGAGAAAAAGCGTTCAACAGAATTGCAGCTGCAAGAACAACAATGGAATAAAGAAAGAGAGGAAACGAAAGAAATATTTCGTATCGAGAAAGAAAATTGCAGGAGGCGTTTGATAAGGAACTAAAGAAAAAATTAGCTAAAAAGGAAGAGGAGCAAAGACAAGCAAGTGAGGAAATGAATCGTAAGTTTGCTGAGGAGAAAAGGGAAATCAAAGCAGTTATTGAGAAAAAGATCTATGAGCAACTTATTGACAAGAACATATCAGCGGAAACTGACTTCCAGAAGTCCTTTCTAAGATTCTACAGGAGCATTCGAGAGAAATCGAGGGCGTGGAGAATGACATACGGAAAGCGGAGGAGAGGTTCAAAGAAGACAAAAACAGGCTAAGAGAGCAAAGCGATAAAGAAAAGGAAGCTTTGAAGAAAGCCCACGAACAAGAAAAGAGGGCACTTGAATCTACTGTTCAAGACCTTCTAAAAGAAGTAATAAAACTAAAGAATCAAAGAAAAGAGATTAGGCTAATCCACAAAAAGGAGAAAGAAAATATGGAAGAAATTTATGATAGGGATCGCCTAAAGCTAAAGGAGGTCTGGGAGATCTACAGGAGGGATTTATTAAGTAAACTTGAAGAAGAATTCGACAGCAAGTTAGCAAATGAAACCACTAAACTTGAAACAAAGTTGGAAGATTCTAAAAGAGAACTTGAAAGATCGGAGCAAAGGAGAAAAGAGCTGGAACAATACTTGAGAGGAATTCCTTCAGAAACTGAACAGGTTAAATTTGACCAAGGAGCGTCAAATGCTAAAATAGACACCGAAAGAAACGAATATTTGAAGGAACTCAAGGCTGTAAAGAAGACCTTAGAAGAAGAATACGAGAAAAATCTCAACGAGGAGAAACGCAAGTTCGAAGAAACATTGCAGGGCTTACGGCGTGAGATTGGAAACTTGCAAGAAAAGCGAAGAGTCATCCAAGACAAGCTCTATAACCAAGACCCTACCATTGTGGACAGGCACTTGATGGAGAAGAGTCTTGCAAATTACAAAATGGAGATGCTTTCTAAAATGGAAGAGGAAATTGCACAGAAGATAGCTCGAGAGAAAAAACCACTTCAAGAAACCATAAATGAATTACAGCGAGAGGTTGAAGATTTGAAACGGCAACGCTGGGAATTACGGAACCAGCTGAGGCGAGAGAGAGCCAAGATGGAAGAAGAGTTTGAAACTGAAAGAGAAAATATGGAGCAACAGTTCTTAAAGGAAAAGGAGGAGTTGAAAAGTAAGCTAGAGTCCAGAATACAAAGAGAGATGGCCAAGAGGGCGGCGGAAGACAAAGTGAATAGAGCTCTCAGTCCAATCACTCAAGTGAGTATCTCTTAAAATATCGTTTTAGAGTGGCACCCTTCTAGGTAAACGGCTTCTAAGTAAACGTCGTCGTGGTAGCCAGCGGCTCTATAGTTAACGTTTCGTTTAGAACGCAACTAACAGTGCAATATGAGTTTCGTTTACGTAGATTTTCTTCAGCTTCTTCTGTAAAACGCTTCTTTTTTTTTCTTGAACTGAGGTTACCAAATTTCGTTTAGTTTTCTTTCTCCTGGCCCGCCTCGATTAGCTTTCGCTACCTGAAGTGTCAGTTCTTTTATCAATTTACTCTTAGGAAAAATATAATATAGTTGTCTTTATCTTGTCTCGTCTTGTCTTGCTTTTATTGTAGTTGTAACGGAAATGGGAATATGCCTGAACGAGGAAACATACATGAATTGCTTGGGCGTGGAGCATGGTTCTGGGTATTTCATAAGTTACAAGGACGTGTCCAAAAACGAATTTTTTAAACAATTGGCATTGACACATTGACTCATGCAACAGCGGTTATCAATGAAATAACGGTTACCATTAAACTTTTAAAAGCAAGAGTGTTCGTGTTCTAAACGCGACAGATTTGGCTGCATTTTAAACAATATGAACGGCGGCAGTAAAATGAATTAATAATTTCAATAGTCACACTGGAATTTTGTCCCCAGGCTGAGCGTCATAATCGAATTATGAGACTCACGATCATTCCAAAGCAAACATTTAAACAATCTACATGAGTTTTTGTCCTTTCTCTCTTGCAGGAAACACCCCAAGAATCGCCAAGGAGGCTTCGCTCAGAAAACTCTATCCTGAGAGACGATAAGCAACGTCTGGAATTAGAAGTCCGAGAGTTGACAAGCAAACTTGGAGCTTTAGAGTCCAGTTTTCAGGAGATGATGTCTACAGAAAAGATCAAAGTATGAAAACCAACGTTAGGTTTTCTTAAGAAGAACTATACTTATTTGCTGTATTTAAATAGAAGTATCTAGTAGTGCTTGTGAAGCTCTGTGCAAGTTTTGCTTACTCGTAAAACCTCAAAGGATAATCTCTGCAATGAATGATGTTTGTATCTACACATGATTGGATAATTAAGGCAAAGACGTCACACTTAATGCTACAAAAATGTTTCATTTTGCAGGTTGAAAGAATGAAAAGGATTCAAGCAAAAATGCCGAAGAAAGTGAGTAAGATTCTGTCACATTGCGGAAGGGGCCACCGTGCAACTGTATATATCATTGTGATTACGGATTCCGAATTAGAAAGCACGGTTGGTTTCTTGAATTTATCATTTAACAAATCAACCGGTTTCCCATTTGTATTCGGAGAGGGAAGGTCCTGCCATGTATATTCTTGACCAATCCTGAGCACATTTCGCTAGAAACACTGAAAAAAAGGCATAAAGCGAAGATAAATAGTGTGGTTTGTTCTGAATATCCTAGAGATCGTGGTTTCACGGTATAAAAATACAGCCAGGAGTACCTGACCAATAAGGGCTGAAAGCCAAGGCGGAAGGCTGAACAATCCTGTTCTGCATGGTGCAATTAAGATACTTTTCTCTGTAATGTCTCTTTCAATGCTTGTGTACAGGATTGTAACCATTTTTTACCTTTCAGGTTACATTCTCCGACGAAGTAGAGACAAGATCCATGGATTACACAACAGACAGCCAAAATGAGACAATACTGCAAGAATTACGAGCAAGAGACAATCAAGTCAGGCAACTCTTGGAAGCAAAGCACTTTTACGAAGAGGTGCTGTCTGAACTGTGCGAAGAAGCTGGACTCTTCGAACTGGATCAGAACGTTGTTATTTAAAATACAATAAGTAGTCGACACCCTTGCATCATGGGAATGTCGCCGCTAGCAAGGGGGGGGGGGGGCTTTCTTAATAAATAAACGAGAATTGTAACGTGTCCTTACGTTTACGTCATAAACAATGTAGGCAAGGACATATAGGAAGAGAAAAAACATGCATGTACAAAAAAACTAAATTAGCAACAATATAATACACCTATTTGCGCAAAAGTTGTAGACATGTAAATACATTAAGGGTATGTAATATCTATTTCATACAGTCATTAACCAACCGTCATAAGATTAACAAAGTGTATTACGATCCACAAGAAAGAGTCATGTCCTCCCAAAATTGTCATTTTATTTACATTTCTGATTAAGCAGTCGGAATATTTATTTTGCTTTTGCTGCTTCCACTTTATTCACTGTAATTGTGACACATGTTTATTTATTGCATTGTTGCAATTTGAGCTACACATAACAGGCTTTCTTTGTTAGTGGACACCATCTTACGGGAAACTTTCATGCCTCGTGTGGGTTTGTCAAAACTCATTTGTTTCAGAATTCTCTAGAAAGACAGTGGAAACTCCCTGACCGGGTTAGATAGAAATGGTCCCAAGGGTGTCTGCCTTTAGAAAAAAAACTGCAGTTTAGGTAAATTTTAAGTGAAAAAAAAAAATTAAAAATAACAATAACAATAAGTAAAAGAAGGAGAAATACATTAACTGTAAATACCTTTTGATTAAATAGATGCATTGCATTTTAGTAAAAACACGCGACAAAATACCGCGGTTTCGTAAGTAGGAAGGCGTCACGTTCTGCATTATAGAGAACGGGAATGTAGTTTTTAAATTTGGTTACGGATTTCCAGTTACGGGTAAAACATGTAGAAATCCAGTAATTAATACTAAATATTAAAGGCCTTTGGAGGTTAAATCATTAGCAGTTGTGTGCCTTTACCTATAAAGAATGAAACGACAGTTTACTTTCTCTTACATATATCACGCAAAACCTTTCCCTTTCCAAGCTTGGCAAGCGCTATATCGTACAACCGAAATCTATTGCAAAACCGCAGATGGTCCCACGCATAAACATGTTTTAAATGAGAAGCCTTGGCGAACACTTTACCTATCAAATAATCATGAAGATCGATCTTGTCATTATACTACAACACCCTCTGTAAGAGGCATGATGAAGCACCCATATAGAAGACATGTCAGGGTGCGTACCACGGAAAAAGTGTTTAAATGTTTCCTCAGGTTTTGAACTGTTTTCACCCGGAATTATGAGGAAATTAATCCAAATGGGGATTTAACATTCCACAATAAAGATTGGGGGAGGGGGATGCATCGATAACTATTAAAACCTTCTAGGCATTCATTTGTGGAGTACAAACGTATGCGTGTGTCACTGAAGCCTTTACCAGACCATGGCCAGGTTCAACCCCCCCCCCCTCCCCCCTCCCAAAAAAAGAAAAAGAATCGCATGCAACCAAAATATATGCTGGCACAGTCACTATATATGTAATATTGGAAGAATCACGGGGCTGAGCGGTTTCCTACCTGCTCTTGTTTATTAACTTACAAAACACTCGAATTAGAGACCCTTTTGCATAATTTACGTATTAACCACACAAATGATGGAGGTTTTGAGGGTAAATCAGGGCACAATGCAGTCATTGATCTGATGCCAAAATTTGCAATTATCTAATCAACAGTATCATTATATTCAACCAAAAACAGTGGCGAGAAATCACTCTGTCGAGGTTGAACAGTTCTTGGCCACTGATGCATTCATAATTTTGATTTATCCCATTGATCTCTTTTTATCCCCATCCTTTAAACTGGCATTAAAGTATTAAAAAGACTAAAACTCTAGAACTCTCTTCATTTGTTATTATAAGGCAGTTCTCAAACTAGTAAAATAATTATACGAATCGACAAAGCGTCGGTGTTTGGAGAAATTTGTTGCCCACATAGCAACGTATTGACATTTTTCTGGTGGCAAGTGGATTGACCACAAATGAAGTAAACCAATATTTTAGTGGAGAGGACTGTAAAAAAGGCGATACACTTAAAGAGAACGCAACTCAATTTAGAATGTATGGTGTTGAAAGAGACGAGATGGTAAGTAAAAAAGCATATCTAAATCTATCAAAATCGTTTCATGCCACAACAGAATCGATTAAGGTTGTTATACCCCGCTGAGAATGCTTTGTATGCGGTAAAAGTGTTTTTTCAACAGCAGACTCAATATGAGACAAAAATTTGCAAGTGATTTAAACCGAGGACGCTGTCGATGAAACGACCGTTGATGGAAAAGCAAACACGGACGGCAAAGGTTTGCAGAGGAACAAAAATGTAGAAATAACTTCACAGGAATTGTCGATTCTAATGGAGGGTCAAATAATTGAGGGCCAGGTCGAAATCCAAAGTGGGGGATACATTGAGGTACCATCTGAAACCATGGCTGCAAATATGGACTCTCAGATACAAATGCAGATGATAGGCGAGCAGCAAATGAGCTTGCTTCAAATGAATGGAGAAGGAATGACGATGGTAATGCAATCACAAGGAAATGGTGCACAGCAAGACGGAACCCATGTGGAAATGACGTCTCAGGAACTCAGTATTGATCCTCAGTCGCAAGGGTTTTCTCAGCAAGTCATGATCGACGGGCAAACAGTTCAAGGACAGCAGTTCATAGGTGGAGGGGGTTCTGGGCAAATGATGACCCAGGAAATGCAAATGCAGAATATGGGAATGACAGATATGTCTATGGACGGATCTTACCAATACGGCGGGCAGGTTTTTCTATCAGAAGGGGGATTTACTTCCGAAACTGGCATGGCATATGGAGAAACGCAAATACTGGAGATGACAGCACAAGGAATGGATGCTACAGGGGCTCAATCTCAAGGTATCATAACACAAGAAATGAACCTGGAAATGACTGGAGGGAACGTCCAGATGCAAGGGGTGTCGGCAGAAGGTGCTGGCATGGTAATGCAAGAAATGTCGATGGGCATGAGTGGAGAGATGCAGCAAAACTCCATGCAGAATATGCAAAGTGAGGGTATCGAAGGTGTTATTTATTTAGAGGGAGGCGAGATTGAAGGAGGACAAATTCAGATTGCTGAAATGTCAATCGGAGAAATGTCACTTGAAATGGATGGATCACAAATGCAGATGCAAGAAATGTCTATGCCGCTAGAGATGCAAAGTCAAGAGATAGGTTTTGTGGAAGGAGATGAACTTCAGATGAGTGAGAGTACCATTCAGGAGGTGGGATGTGTGGAAGGCGGTGAAATTCAGATGAGTAGGATGTCGATGCAAGAGCTCGGCTTTGTAGAAGGTGAAGCGGTTCAGATAAGGGGAATGTCAATGTCAGAAATGGCGTTAGAAATGAATGGCCAAGAAATGCAGATACAGGAAATGCTTATGCAGGAAAAGCCATTGGACCTGCAAAGCGAGGAGATTGTGAGTATAGAAGGCTGCGCATCGGAAACAGAGCACTTTCAAATGACTGAAATTACAATCCAAGAAATGCCGCTTGATACGAGTAGCCAAGAGACACAGGTGCAAGAAATGTCTATGCAAGAGATGGCAATGCAAGAAACGACATTGGAAACACAAGAGCTGAGTATACAGGGAATGTCGATGCAGAAAATGCGTTTGGAAACACAAGAAATGGGTATGCAAGAAAGGGCAATACATGAAATGCCATTGGAAACACAAGAGATAAGCATACAAGAAATGCCGATAAAGGAAATGCCATTGGAAACGCAAGAGATGGGTATGCAAGAGGTGATAATGCAAGAAACGACACTGGAAACACAAGAGCTGAGTATACAGGGAATGTCGATGCAGAAAATGCCATTAGAAACACAAGAGATGGGTATGCAAGAGATGACAATGCAAGAAATGCCTTTGGAAACACAAGAGATGAGTATACAAGAGATGATAATGCAGGAAATGCCTTTGCAAACTGAAGAGATAAGCATACAAGAGATGTCGATAACGGAAATGCCTCTGGAAACGCAAGAGATGAACATGCAAGAAATTTCAATACAAGAAATGCCACTGGAAATGCAGGAGATGACCATGCAAGAGACGTCAATGCAGGAAATGTCATTGGACTTGCAAGAGGCTGGAGTCGTGGAGGGAGGGGAAATTCAACAAGAAGAGATTCAGCTGAGTGAAACGACATCTCAGGTAATGCCTCTGGAAGTGCAATGTCAAGAAGTTAGCTTTGATGAAGGAAAGAAAATTCAGACTAGTGATGTGGTAACGGAAGAAATGCCACTTGCAATTACAAGTCAAGACATTGCGGCTGTCGAAGGAGGTGGAATGAACGGAGTGCAACTTTCGATGAATGAAATGACAATATCAGCAGCACCATTCGATGTGAATCAAGAGCCGACAAAAGAAATGACAATTCAGGAGTTTCCCTGGGAGGTAGCAGGACAAGAAGTAAGTATTTCTACGTCAGAGATGACTATTCAAGAAATTCCAATTGATTCGACTTCTCAGGAGATACAGATTCAAGAAATGCCAATTCCCTCTACCGAGAATGCTGACATTTCCTCCACAAAGGAAGTAGAAATCCAAGAAATTCCGCTACCCCAAGACGTTACTGAGGTACAGGAAGAAGTAACAGCGGATTTGACGAGTGGCGTGATACAAACAACGCAGATAACGAGTGAAGAAACAACATTGAAGACACCACCAGAGACGATAACCTGCCCAGACGTCCTTAAGATTTCAGAGACAGAAGAAATCCCACTGGTGATAAGTGCCGTTCCCGAACAGCCATTACCTGTGGAAGAAAATAGGGTTATTGAACAGGAAATTACCTTACAATATGAAAGTAGTATAGACGAAGTCGTCTTGGAGGAACTTAAACCAAAAGAATTTCCACAAGAGCAAGAAAAATCCTTAGCACCAGAAGTAATTTCTGAAGACACAGGAGTAGCTGAAATAGAAAACACAAGGTCAAACCAGCCTGTACATGTTAGAGACGTCGTCACCGAAAATGTGAGCTGTGACCATAATATATTAATAGATCGATTTCTGGAAAGGATCAGCCAACTTGAAAAAGAAAAGGAATATCTTGAAGGACGCTACGATGAGCTTAGACAGGAAAAGGAGACAGCTGCAATTGATCGAGAAGAACAAGTTACAATGCGAGAAGACCATCACCACCACTGCTGTGATCTCGTAAAAGACTACAGTAGTATAATAGAGTATATCACGAGCCCACGTGAGGATCGGAGCGAAGCACGAGGCTGCGTTCATGGCCATACTTGCTTCGTTCATGGAGGGAGAGAGAACCTTCGGATTTCAACCCAAATGTCAGATGACTATGACTATTACAAATCTAAATGCGAGCAAATAAAGCGCGAGAAAGAACGCTTACAGAAGGCGTACGAAACAGAGAAGAGACAGAAGGAAGAGCTGGAAAGAGATTACCGGAACGAAAACGACGAAAAGGTTTATCTCGAGGAGAAGTACCAGGAAATGCTTGACAGCATAAACAGATTTGACGAGACCATACGTTCCCTGCGAAGAGACAACGAAATGCTGCAGAAAAATCTCAGTGACTGGGCAAACGCAAGAGTACTAACGCAGACACTAGGAATAAATAGCATGTTATCAGAAAACGCTGATGATGGAGCAGATGTTGCGGAGTACAAGAGAAACATACAAGCACTGGAAAAGGAAAACAGGGAATTCAGGTCTATCCTTGACGTCTTGAGCAAGAAGAATGAAAGCCAGGAAAGTTTAAAGAGCATCGAACTCAGTCTGGCGAGAGAAAATGAATTTATTGAGCTAAAAAGAGAAAGAGCAAGGTTAGAGAGTAACATAAGAGAGATGAAACGAACAAACAAGTATCAGCAGGAGAGGATAGAAGAGATTAGAAGGGACTCAACAACAGAGATATCTCGCTTGAAAGAAAAACAACGAAAATTGGAGAGATCGCTGAAGGACAGCGACAGAATTACACTGGAAAAGGATGATAAAATTAACAATCTGAAGAAGCGACACTCAGAGGAAATTCAAGGAATGGAACTGCGACTTCAAAATGCCCTTTCTAATGCTATTATGTCGAAGAATCAAGTAAAAGACTTAAAAGCTCAAGTACAGCGACTGGAGGAAGGTATGAAAAGACTAAGGGAGGAGTTGAAGGCCTCAGTGGGTTTTGGAAGAGACCGATATGCCGCTATAGATGCAGATTACCAGGATATTGAGATGGTTCGACACCGGTATGAAGAAGAGCGACGAGACAAGGTGAGACTTACCAGCGATATGAAATGCTTATTAAGTGATATCATGGACCTAAAAGAAAGAAATCAAAGACTGCAAGAGGATTTCAATCGCGAAAGAATGGAAACTAAGGGAATGATCGAAAAACAAGCTAATGAGATTACTCAGGAATATCTGACACAGATAAGCAAACTGCAGAAGTCCCTGATAGAGGAGACCAAACGAAGACAGGAAGCAGAAGCCGGCAGATATGGAGTTTTAAGCAACCAGGAAAATAGTACTACCCATTCCACTGATCAAAAGGAAATGAATGCAAGACCTAGCTGGGGTGATAGCGAATTGCAACAGCAGCTGACCAATGAGATTAGACGACGCGAAACTCTAGAGGTAGAAAATAAGGAACTGTTATATAAAATTAGCAATATTCTATCAGAAGGAGAAAACACTTACAACGAAGAAGCGTTTGGCAACGTAAAGACCGGAAAGACGTTTTCCAGTCGAAATGAAACGATGTTGAATACACGGGAGAACAAAGAACCTGCAATGACGCAAAAATTGTTACGGAATGAAATAGAAGATCTCCATGAAAAATTAGAGGATATGAAAAAAGAAGTCAAAAGAAACAAAGATTTAAAAAGGAAAAACGAAGAACTAGAGGAAGAAGTTACTCACTTAAGTCGCAAACGAGATGAGCTCTTGGCTGCCCAAAGAAACCTAACGCGAGAAGTCGATTATTTGTCGCGTACATTGGATGAGGTTGAGAGGCGAAATCGAAAGATTTCAGATGAAACCGAACGCTTTACACGAAAAATACAAGATATCGAAGATTCCTTCAGACAAGAAAAGATTAATTTGGCGAGAAAACACGAAAACGAAAAAGCGAAAGCAGTAGAAGAAGTAACAAAGTTAAAAGAGGCGTGCCAGAGGAGACTTCAGATTCAAACAGACACAACAAAAGCGCTTGAAGAGAAAATCCGGCAGTTAGAGGAAAATATCCTGGAAAACGCCCAGACACTGGACGCACGCACAAATAGAACGCTCTTTTCGAATAGTGGGGTCTCGTACAAAGTTCCAGGAGAATCCAGAACTCAATCGAGCCGACTTTACGACGACAAGTTGAAACAGGAAGTACAAACTTTAGAAGCTATGCTACGAGATGTCAATAAGAAGCACGCCGACGAGCTCAGAAACCTTGAAATTCAAAAACAACGAATGCACGAGGAATTCCAAAGAGAAAAACAATCGATGGAGCAGTGCTTTGAGAAAGAAAAAGAGAGTATGCAAAAGCGACTTCGGGATGCCGAGTCTAGTATTCTAGGAGGAGGAATTAGGACAACAGAAGGTTTTAGAGGAGACCTCGAAGAAGTATTTTTCAGTAACAACGGTAGGCAATCAACATTAGTTGGAGGACCAGAGGATGATAGACAAACGGCGTTAGCTTATCGCGAATCTAGTTTTACAGGAAATGTAGCCTTTCGGGCTAATCCCAGAGAAAACGACTTTGAGAGGAAAGCCCAAGAGATGCAAAGACGATTTGATGAAGAAAAGAAGGATATTTTGAATCGAGCATCAAGGGAGAAGACAAAGTTGGAGGAAGAAATAAGAGAGGCCAAAGAAAAGCTCGCCAGCTATCGTCGCTTATTAGAAGACGAGATGGATGACTTGAAGCTAAAGCATAGAAGAGAGCTAGATTATGTCAATGACAAACTGCTCAAAGAAAGAGCTGAATATGAGGAAAGACTCCGCATGAATAGAAATAGCTCTAGGCCTAAGATTGGGATGACGGACACAAAAAGCGGCCATTATAGCTTGAGAGAAAACGGCAACAATGTTACAGAAGAGGAGGGATTAAGAGATGAACTTGAAAAACAAAAGGCTTTATTAACTTTAGAGTTTGACAAAGAGAAAGGCCAGATGCAGAACGAGATAAAGAAACTAATGGAAACGATTCATTATCTTAAAAAAGAGACCAGTGCCCTTAAATGCGAAAAGCGATATTCCAATAACTGCTACAAACAGGAAATAGAAAGGCTTACACGCATTCACGACGTTGAAAGGGTGACTCTTCTCCAAAGAGCTTCTAGAGATAAAGAAGAAGGAATTTCACAGATTAAGGGCGATTATGAAGAGAGATTGTCTTCGGATCGTAAACAGTCACAAAAAATTATTGACGAGTTGAGACGGAATATCTCTGCAACAGAGCGAAAGGTTAAAGATATGGAGCTGCAACAAAAGAATGAGCGAATGAAATACCAGGAAGAAAAAGTAGCTGTCGAAAAGAGCCTCATTCAAAGCAGAGAAGAACTGAAGGTCACATTGGAACGGGCGTACAGGAAAATGTTAAACGAAGAAAAACTCAAATACGAGCAAACAGTCAAGGAGTTAAAGAAGCAAATCTCTTTTTTGCAAGATGAAAGGAAAGAAATTCAAGCGAAGCTGTTGAGTAACGAATTGTTGGGGAATCCCATCACAAATACGCAACAGCTGTCACGGAACAGGATGACGATTCAGATGGAACAAGAATTTTTGGAGCGAGCAGATCGCGAAAGGAGGCCGATGGAGAACAAGATTAAAGACCTTCAACACGAAATAAGTAGGCTCAAGAGAGAGAAAACAGAACTAAAGGAGACACTTGAAAATGAAAAGCAGGAATTAGAAGAAGAGTTAGACAAAATACAAGAGGACATGAGACGAAAACTCAGCAAAGCAAGAGAGGAAATGGACAGAAGAACTGATACTATAAGCATGACAATGGCGGGAAACAAAGCGAAAAATGTCCTGGTGGGTTAAGTTTGATTGCTGTTTTGGTGATTTTGTTCACTGTTGTGCCTCCTGCTGTCTGTTTGGGTTTATGAGTGAATGTGTAGGTTAATTTCAAGATGTCATTTCTGACCATGGAGCTGGGTTAATTTCACGACACCAACAATTGCTAGCAAGGTTCAACCAGCCTTTGTGACATCCGTGATAACTATTAGCCAATAACTCATCAATTCAACTTTGTTATTTCCCATATCAATGGTAATAGCAAGCTTGAGTGCAAGCGATACGTTTAGTTATTTGATGTTACGAATGAAATTTTTTAGAAAGTAGCAACATGGAATGCGAGGTTTAGTGCACAGGAAACGAGTGATAAACAGAAAACAAACAAGATGTCAAAGTTATTAGCTGAAATTATAAAGATCTTATACGTAAACAGTGGGTGCAATGAAACCCGTTCTTTCCCGATGTCATCTTGAAGTTCGTTTTCAATCATCTCTAAGCCAAATGTGTATGTTTGTGATACATATCTTAACACCTGGATTTGACTTTATCTTACTGATTAGCTTTGTTCCGATGCATCGTCTATCCATTCATCGCAATGCGACGTGAGACAGTATAAAGACCAAATGAATCTGATGGAGCAAAGAAACATGACACTCAAAGCCAAAACAGAAAGGCTTGAGAGGGAACTAAGAGTTATGGGTGACCGACTGCGGACCTTAGAAACACGCAACAAAGACTTGGAGGCAGCGAACAGAGAAGAGTGGGTAAGAAGTGTACTGTGTGGCTACAATTCAAACAAATTATAACATTTTACAATCAGGTTGATAGCTATACATTTCCTCACCGTGCTGGTATTGGACAGAATCCTGCCCAACCACTCAACTTTCTGCGAACGTTCATTTTACATACTTTAGAGTGATATATCGATTTCTAACACAAATCGTGCATGAAGTTCAACACGCCTTTGCAACCAAGTTAATGTTCAGGTCAGTTCAACATTCAGCGCTCTTGTGTGTAAAATAATTGTTTTACTTCCTTTGTTTGATTTCATAGACAATAAACAGGAGCGACATGCTACGTACAAACCTTGGATACCTAGGAGGATCAGAATATAGAGGAGTGAACGATGTTTTACTTGGTCCAAACGTTGCTGGCCTGAGATCCGACACCAGTGTGTACCAGTCGAGCTTATCCCCAAGAATCAACAATACAGACGGTCAATCTTTGACGAGTTCAGGACAGCCGTATGGTGACATTCTAGAAAGGGTCCGATACACGATGCACACCACTGGAAGCATTTCAGACGCACTTGGAGGTTCCATTGTCACACCAGGTGGGGGGGAAACACAAGCTTCGCTGGCAACACAAGCATTGGGCTGAGGCAGAGCGAGGCCTTGGCTCATGGATCACTCAACCAGACCGCGGTGAGTCCACTAGGCAGCGGAATTGTGACAGGCGATGGGTATTCTGGTATTAATATGCGGTCTATGGTTGGTAATGCAGTTGGAAATGTGACAAGTACTAGTTACGGCGAAGAAGGCATCAACCAGCCGGCTGTTCAGTTGTCGTAAATCCGATTGCTTATAATCCTTTGCGGTTATGACAAGGGTAGCGCAGATATACATAATAATTATAGGATTGCACAAATCAGCTGTTATTGTGCCTGGGGGCTGGGGTTTGGGGAAGGTGGGGTATAACGGATTATGATTATGATTATGAATGGTCGTTTTCTTGTTGTTTTAAGGTGACTTTATGTCGCGGTAAAAGCGGGCGGAATGGGGAGCTTATTACCAACGGTACATTTTTACCTAAATTAAAATTTTTGGGTCAGTTTTGGTTCTTTTGCTCTACATAATTTCAATAATATAATATCTATTTTAAAACTATTGTGCTAGGTGCAAGTTTAGTAAAAGTCAAGATGGCAGCTACAAGGTTAGCCTTGTCTCCTCTATTACCTGCAGACACTAACAATTATTTCCCACGAAAACAAGGGGGGTGATTTAATGGACAACTATAAAACTAAAGGTAAATTTCTTGAGTGTGTTTTTTTTTTTATAAAAGGTGTTAGGATAAACTGTTTGAAAGTTCGATAATTTGTGATGGTACTGAAGTTCTATTTGTGTGAACAAATTGCCGCGATTTTGTCCTTACGTATGAAACTCTTCTTCTAACATAATGTTCAGGACCAAAGATACTTTCAACTATTTTTTTACAGTTATGGCTACTTAAACTTGACGAGGTATACTGTTTGCTAGCCTGCCATTTTGGGTATTAGCAGCCTTTTGCTGTTGCTTTGATGTCTGCTCAAAAGGACATTGAGTGTTCGTTTATTTTATTGGAGGCGATAGCCACGCAAAGCATTGCGTGAAATGTGTTTCAAGATCCGAACCTATCTCTTCTTTGTTTTCAGTCAAAACAAATTTTACTTATGTTTGATACGCTTACTTAACTTTGCCATGCAAACTTCTGATAACTGTTCCGCTTTTTTTTTTTACTACCATAATGAAAGTATTCGCTAAACAGAGTTAAATCGAGATGACTACAAAATTCGATTAATATGAAGACAAATGGCCTTTTGAAAATGTTTGTCGCTTGGCTTTAATTTATCGATACTGCTTTCATCATACATTTCTGATTAACACTCCTTCCTCAAAACGAACCTTCAACCTGCAAGCAATCGAAAGGCATTATACAGAACCTTATGTGTGGCTGCGTTCCTTACGATAGCTAACATAAACGGATCTTTGATGGGAATGCCTTGTTTTCTTAGGGCATATTAAAACTTTCAGTGAAAGGAGCGCCCCATGGGCTGTAATATTTCTATCTACAAAAGTATCTAACTGGCCACTGTTTGCTGGGCAAGACTAGAACTGATGTTGACTTTTAAGAAAAGCGCTGTAAGGTATACAATCGATATAGCTCACTTAAACGTAATATCATCCTTATACCGACGGAAGTATAACTCGCATCTTGCTGTTGGTATCTTGGATTAGTTAAAAAAAATAATTTAATGTTGTGACTTAACTTAAATACACTAAGCTTGCTTGTTTTTATTTATTGTCATAACTAGTCTACATGTTTAACGTTGTTTTGCAATTATAACGAGGAATTTCGATAGTGTAAGGAATAGAAGAGTAAAGACTATGGTGTCCGTTTTGAGGAACGTAATTTTAAACATTTTGAGCAAAAATGGGGTTATGATTAATAAAGGGTTTTTTGAATCAGTCAGTGTGATGAGTAAACGTTTCTTTCGTTAGAACGTGTAATACACATCCTTGCAGCCAGCATGAAGCACTTATGCTGAAGATAAAATGACTCTCGCCTTGCGGAAACCTCACTATAACGGACACCCCGATTACAGGGACAGCAGCTAAATTCCTTGAAAAATAAATTGCAGACGTCTGATTGAAATAAATGCCTGCTATTAAGGAATCTCGCGTTTTTATGATCACTAACTCGTGGTCCTGAGGGTGTCCGCTGTAGAGGCAGTTGACTGTACATATGATCTACGACGTCGCATACAGTGTAGTTAGACACCAAGATTAGACTGCTGAAAATCCCTTTTTGGATAGTAGAACGGGCACGCGAATAATACAACAACAACAACAACATCTTTATTGTACCTTGAATTTTCTTTGATTTTAGTAATGCGAAACATAAAACGAACGAGCCGAAGGGGGAGGGGCGGGGAGGAGGGAGAAACATCTCCTGGTTTTTTCTCCTCGTTCCAGTCTAGTGGTGTTGTTAATGGCTTACGCTCTCGATCATGCAGAAACGGAATGAAACCAGGCTATGGTTACACCTGATAATGAACATATAGGGGCTACGTGAATCATTCAGGCAGTATGTTTCTTCTTACGAAAGAAGTGATGTCTTTAACTCACTTTCCAGATGTAGGGCCATTTCCTGTCAGAACGTTCTCCTATCCAATATGGCCTTTAGAGACTGTATCCATTCCATACCTCATACCTTTACTTTAGCAGCAACGACCAACAGCACTGATCGTTTTGAAAGTTATTAAGTCGCTTCCTTTAAATTAGTCTTGTAGTCCGGCTTGATGGAATATCTGGCCGCGTACTAAAAGAAGCAACACCTATTGTTTGGCCGTCCCTAGCGCACCAAAGATACTTGGCTATCGCTACTGGTATCTTCTGAGACGATTGGAAAATGGCGAGGAACTTACCCACACTCAGAGAAGGGGGAAAGAATGACCCCAATAACTACAGTGCTATATCTGTTTTGCCTGTGGTCAGTGCATTGGTAGAACGTTTAGCTCTTGATCAGCACTATGTAAATCGAAGATAACTTTAGTTTGGATTTGAGACCCCCCAGTTCATTCGCACTGCCAAAGAAGCTACAAATGAATGTAATTCAAACACTGACGATGCTGTCATACATGGGGTACTTTTTCTGTATGAGGTGGATTCCTTAACTTTGAAATGGTTCGTAAATCGTATCTGAGTAATCGTTAAACAGAGAACTTAAGTAAATGGCGATATGTCCGTCTACTACCCCATTTGCGGTCAGCTCCCTCTCGAAAGACTCAAATGGCCATCAACAAAAAGGGCGCAGCACATCAAAGTTCAAAACTGTGTTAAAATTTGTATTAGTGTTTGTAGAAGGTCTATAAATTATAATCCCGAAGGCTAGTATTATGACGACCACAACCAGTTTTAAAGCGCAGTCCACCCACAAAAAGAAGATATGGTAACACGATAACCAGGAAAGCAAGACCAACGGCAACAAAATTTTCGACCCTTCCCTCTTTCCTTCAGTTTCCCTCTTAAACGTTTATCACATCAACTTCGATGTTTCATTTACGGCAAGTAGCGAAAGTCTTCAACATCTAATTTGAAGAGGAAAACGGGGTTATGAATCTCTTTTCATTTGGTACTGATAAACCGAGAGGCGAGCTTCCGCTGTATGATGGCAAGAAGCTATAAACCTTGTGCAGCTTCTTTTTGGTTGGTGATATCCAAGTAATTATAATAATAATAATAATAATAATAATAATAATAATAATAATAATAATAATAATAATGATGATAATGATAATAATAATAATAATAATAATAATAATAACGATTTATTAGTAGTACTTCCACAAGGTGGCTCTTCGCCTACTAATTACAAATCTCAAATCAAATAATAACCAAAAAATTATAACAAAAAACTATCTTTTGGTTCATCGTGCTATTAGAGGAAGTTCGAGTTTCGATAGATGTTCATTCGTTGATTTTGGATAACCTAGTCATGTGATTCATTTGAATAGTTCACCTCCCACTACGACAGATGTCATAAGTAACAGGGCTAAACCAAAAGAGGGTCTAAATTGGGCCAAAGTTCATTTTTTCATTCACCAAACCACCTGCTCATCAAATTCACAACTAGATTGTGGTTAAGTAGCAATTTAAGTACATTACCAGCCTCTTTTATAACAAGTTAAATAGCAACCTCCATCAAGATTTCTTTGTTTTACAAATGTAATGAAAACAAGAATATGTTTTTGGGAAGACAGAATTAGCTCACGAAAAAAAATATTAAAAAAAGAGAACTTAGTTGGATTTTAAGTGGTTACACTGAAATACATTACTTGTATGCATTTCAAAACCGTTGAAGCTCTGTGGTTTAGAGTATCTCCAATGTCCTACGGCTTTTGAAATAAGCTGGAGAAAAGTCAAATGGAGGTCTATTCTTTCTTCAGGTTTCTCTTTAACGGTAGCAAGAACGTCACTGCTTGGTAACTAACTGTTTAGTTTGGAGTAAGATAAGGAAGAGCATGCTTCCTGCCTCTTTTTCTTCTTTCTCAAGTATGGTTGCACTTCTCATACTCACCCCATGGCATGCATATAAGGTAGACATACTCTGCGTGACCTGCTGCCTTTGAGATGCAAATGTGGACACCGTGACATCAGTGAACAATCTGATTGGATAATGCTTGTACCAATTTGGCAACCTTTCAAATAATATCATTACAACTAACCGAATTGTTTACCTCCGAGACAGTTAAGGTTTGAACTTCAAAACCAAACGCGGCATTTTACAGACCCACTTTTCTAGTCTGAAGTTTCATTTACGGGGTTCAAAGATCGTTTCTGCAGCGATTTAGTAATGGTACACACCTAAACCAACTTTGAAGTTTAGTTTAAAGAAGAGACATTAGTGAAACCACAGCAAGTTTGAGCTCAGGTTAGAGTTTATACTGATGTACAGTATTAGATTTACGAGATTTTGATATAAGATCTCGTTAACAAGAACTTTCAAGTATAGCATGCTAATTCAAAGTTACAACACACTGTCATCTGAGACATCATATTTTTGTTCTAGACAATAACTATTTATATATTTTTACGGAGTGTTAAATTTAAAGATTTCATTATTGGTTGACGAGAAAATGGACCCAAATTGCCAATAATAACAGTACATTAGCACAGGTAAACTACAGTTACGAAAGTAAGGAGCTTTCAGTGATAGTTTTAAAGGACTAATTATTCCACTGAGGCAATAGTATTATATTATAGGCAGGTACTTTACTTCAATACTCGCAAAAGCTAATTGTAAATTGCAATAGAAGTATAGCGGTTGGAAGATTGAAAATGAAAGATCTACATGATTGGAATGACTCCAAATGGGGGCCTTCTAAATTGGTTAGAGGGCCAGACAAATTCAAAAATAAAGATTTTGAATATATGTCTTTAAAAACTGTCGAAGGAATGTGGTAGTCTGATAGTGGCTTTCCCCAACAAAGCAACGGTCCTCAGTTGAAATTGACAAAAAGAAAATACGCCTCTTATCCCCACCTCACCTCAAACGGCATTAACCAATCGCAATCCACCAATTCGTTCCATATTTATATATTTGCCCAAAGATGTAAACGCTTTAACATTGTTGCTGGAACATTTTAATAAGTCTTTCACACCAACCATCTCTGCTGATAAGTGCATCATTAGAGCATATAAATAAACTATCTGTTACTGTTAACTGTTGTGTTCACAAAAATAATGTAGAAAAAGTGGCAAAGATGTCAGCGGACGAACTACAAGTGCTATCAATGGATAACGGCTGGGGAAGCCCTTACTATGTCCAGCCTATGTCAACGTCAATGGTGACCAGTCAAATGCCGTTGAACAGCCAAGGACAGAACTGGGAGATGGAAGTGGTGGGGACAATTCCAATGGATAACAGTGATGAGCTAGAGTCTCTGAAGCAAAGAACTCATCTCCTGCAAGAGGAGAAGAAAAACCTTAATGACATGTACACAAAATCCGTCACCGAGTACGAAATATCTAAAACGAAGATCATTCAAGAATACGAAATCAAAATCGGTCAAATAAAAATTGAACGAGACAACTGGCAGAAGAAATACAGCGATTCGCAAAGGGAAGTACAAAGACTAAAGCAGAAGATTTCCACAATGGAGATCGAAAATCTTCGAACGATCGAAGATGTGAAGAGGGAGCTAACGAACAAATGCAAGATGGAGAAGAGGGAGATGGAGGCGAGATTTTCCAGTGAGAAAGATGAAATGCAAGATAACTTTGAGGAGCAGATGCAGATGCTGCAAGCCGAAAACGAGAACCTCTTGCAGATGTATCAGAAAAGCACCAAGGACTACAAAATCAAGATAGTGCAGATTCAGCAAGATTATGAAGTCAAACTTGGTCAACTAAAGATCGAAAAGGAAAAATTAGAGAAGAAAAATGCCTGTCTCACCACACAAATAACCACATGGAGGGAGAAATGTTCCGCCCTTGAACAGGAGCATGAAGAAAAGCTAGCCAACCTGACAATTGAGTTAACAGAGAAGTGTCACGCCGAAAAGGGAGAGATGGAAGCCATTTTTTCCAAAGAGAAAGACACGATGGTAGAAGCACACCAGAAGGCTCTAGACGAATATGAGATAAAGGTAACGTCGCTTACTCAGCAGTACGAAGAAAAACTAACAGAGTTGAAAGCACAAAAGGACAAGTTTGAGGCAAGTTATAACAGTTGTTTGGAAGAGATAGCAGAGTTGAAGAGGAAATACAAGGAACTGAATGAAAGTTATAAATTGCAGTTGAAGGAGCTCCAAGCTAAACTGAAAATGGAGTACGCCCAGAAGGAGAATGCTATAGAGAATGAGTTCGACTCGGAGAAACAAGAGATGATTGCCAAATACAAGAAAATAATTCAACAGAGTGAAGTACGGATTCAAGAAATACAAAGGCAGAACAAACGGGTCATTTCGAAGTTCGAAACGGAGAAAACACAGTTAATAGAGAAATACTCCGCAGAAATTGATTTTTGGAAAGAAAAGCTTGTTGGTCTTGAGCAAAAGTACAAAGAAGAGATGAACGCCTTGGAGAAAGAACTAATCGAGAAATATGAGAAAGAGAAGGAAGAATTTGCAGTTGATTTCATGAAAGAAAAAGGAGAACTGGTTGAAAATCACAAGACTACGATTCAAGACTACGAAACTAAAATAACAAGCATTCAACAAGAGTACGAAATAAAGATAGCGCAAATGGAAAAGGAAATCGAAAGGCTGGAGGAGAGCAACAAATCAAATATCGAAAAACTAGAACAAGAGATGTCAGTGCTTAAGGAGAACCACGAGAAACAAATGAAAGATGCCAAAGACGAGATGACGGAAAAATGCAACAAAGAAAAAACTGAGATCGAAGCAAGATTCACGAGAGAGAAGACAACGTTGATTGAATCACACAGAACTGTGATACAGGAGTATGAAGAAAAGATCACCGAGCTTCAAGGAGAGATGAACGCACAAGGAGAAAAGATGGAAAGTGAACTGAAGAGTTTGAAGGAGTCGTACCAGAAAGCTATGGAGGCACTTCGACAAGAAATGGCTGAATCGGAGAAAAAACACAAATTGAAAACAAATGAGATGAAAGAAGCAATGAATGAGAAGTTTACCAAAGAAAAAGCAGAGTTGGAAACAGGCTTTCTGAAGAGAATACAGGAGTTAAAAGTCTCCATTACAAGCACAGTTAAAGAGTACGAAGAACACATAGCCGGAATAAAGGAGAAGTACGAGAAGAAGCTCGCAGATCTAGAAGCCGCCATGGAGAGTAATGAGGAAAAATACAAAGACAAGATTGAGGGGTTGAGGGAACAGTTGTCAAGCACCATAGACAAATATGAACAGATGTTAAAGGACACGAAGAAAGAACTTCGACACAAATATGACAAGGAAAAGGATGAAATGGAAAATGAATTTACCCAGGAGAAGAACAAACTAACAGAGACGCTTGAACAAGCTGCCATTGAGTGTGAAAAGAAAATTGCCGATTTGCAAGAGGAGATGAAGGCAAAACTGGAGAAAGAGAAAGAGGACAGAGAAACGATGAAAGAGGCATATTGCAAGAAGGAAGAAGAACTAATACAGAAAGGCAAAACCATAGAGGAGACTTACAAGATAAAAATAACTGAGGTTAAAACAACTTTGAAAGAAAAATGCGACAAAGAAAAGAGCGAGATCGAGGCTAACTTCGATCAAGAGAAGGAACAGTTACTCGAGAGACAGAGCGAAATCGTAAAGAAGTACGAAATGAAGATTACTGAATTACTTCAAGACTTTGAAAAGAGATATTCGCATTTTACTGCAGAGAAAAATAAGCTAGAGGCACAGAAGAAGAAACTGCAGGGTCAACTTGATAAACTACGAAAGGAAACTTTGAAATTGAGGGAACAATACGAGACAACTATCAGAAACACTAAAGAAGAAATAACTGGAAAGTTCGAAAAAGAGAAACGTGAGTTGGAAAAACAACTCAAAAAGGAAATGGAAAGCTTGAAGACTGAAGATAAAAAGAAACTGCAGCAATTGAAGACGGAAAGAGAGAATATTGTTGCGAAACTAGAGCTGGTGGTTAAAGATCTCGAGGCCAAGATCAAAGAGATGCAACAACAAAATGAATCGAAAGTGACAGAGATAACGAAAGTAAACGAGATACTGACAGAGAGATGCCAGAATCTGGAAAACAAGGGCGCAGAGGATGCTGGAAGCCACAGGGCAGAAATAACTGAGCTTAAAGAAGAAATAAAGAAAGGAGAGAAGTGGCTGGAGGAAAGCAAAAATAACTACGAGCAAGAAATGGCAAAACTCAAGCAGCTCATTGCGAAGATGAAAGAGGATCTTGAGGAGAAAAAGGCGAAGGTAGCAACTTTGCAAGGGGAACTTGATCGTGCAGTCTCAAATCTGAAAGATAATCAAGAAGAGTTTGAAACACAGATAGCTGGGCTGAAGAAGAAGGCGATTGAGATGGTAAAGGAAAGAAAGAGTCTTCTTGATCGCATACAAAGCCTTGAAATTTCCAAGAAGGAGTTGGTAGTTAGCTATGAGGAGAGGATGGTTAGAGAGAAGAGGGAGACCGAAATGAAGTGCATGGCACAAGTATCAAAGCTTCAAGAGGCAATAAACAAAGAAGTTCAAGAAAAAGGCAAACTGAATGTTCAGATTCTGGAGCTTTCGAGTGAGGTGACAAGCTGGAAAACAAAGTACGGAAATTTGGAACGGGAATATACTAATAACATGAAGGACGCCAGAGACAATCACGAAGTACAAATGAACGACCAAAGAAAAGAGCATGAAGATGCAATCGCTCATTTGAATAAGAAATTAGAAGAACAAAAGGCACTGGTAAAAGAAAAGCAGGATCTTGCTGCAACTGTCAGTGAACTAACGTCAACTATTACCGGACTAGAAGACGAAGCTAACAAAGATAAAGCTGAATGGGAGAAAGAAATCAACGAGAGGAATCGCAAGACAGAGTCGCTTGCAGAGGATAACAGAAAGCTGGTCAATGAATCGGAAAAGCTACGCTTGAAGTTAGGAGAAGCTGAACAACGTCTTAAAGATACCGAAGAACAAAACGAGGCTGACTTAAATGGGATTCAATTGAAAGTTAAGGAGTATGAGGCCAAATTGAAGGTATTTTTAGAGCTCGAGGTGTCGAACCGTGAGATGACGAACGAAATCTCTCGCTTGCGAATCCAAATCGAGGGACTGTCAGCCAAAGAAAACAAACTTAAGCAAGAGAATAGCGATTTACAGTTGAAGACCAGGGAATTAGAACAGAGCAACAAGAGGCTTGCACAGGAGCTAGAAAAACTGGAAAGAAAGTTCTCAGATTTGGAGCAAACATGGAAACGGGATAAAGAAAAACTTGAAGAGAATTATGAATCAGAAAAGGAAAAATACACCAGCGAGAAAAAGAAATTGAAAGAACAGGTGCAGCAATTACAAAAGTCCACAAGCGAGCTGGAGAGCGTTATAAGACGCTTGAAAGATAATATTGAGTCTCTTGGACAGGAAAAGAAGAGAAACGAGGATCGTCTTAACGCTGAATTACAGAGCCTGTTGGAGAAGTACGGACGTGAAGGGAAAAAAGCGGCCGCACTGCAAGTGGAATTGCAGCAGAAGTCTCACATGTTAGAAGAAAAAAGTAGAGAATGGAAACGAAAAACGGACGAAATGGTCTACAAGCATCGACAAGAGCAAGAGAACTTCTTAAAGGAAAGGAAAAATCTGGAGGAGGACTACGAAAAGCAACTGAAGGAACTCAAGGAGGAGGCAGCAAATGAAAGGGAGATATGTGAAAGAAAACTGAACCAACTCGAGCAAACTTACAAGAATGAGATTAACACAGTACGATTCGAACGTGAACAGTACTTCAGGGAGCTAATCAGCAAAGAGGTAGACAAGACGAGGAAAGAGCTCGAAAGGGAAAAGAGCTACTTACAACAGGAACTCGTCGAGGAAAAGAAGCAACTGATTGAAGATTACAAAAAGAAGATCCAAGAAAAGAACCGCAAGTTCAATGAGAATGAAGGGAAATATAAATCTGAGATCGATTCTTTAACCAGTACCAAGTTTGAGCTGCAAAATAAAATCTACGATCTGGAGAGGAAGATTGAGAGGACCAAGGAACAACTAACATACCGTTTCAGTGAAGAACGTCGAAAACTCGAGTATGAATTGGAAATACAGTTAAGAGAATTGAAAGAAAAACACAGAATAGAGCTCAACGAACGTTCGGAGTCAGACAAGCTGAATATGGAGGCAAAATTGAAATATGAGAAAGAGGAATTCGAGGAAAGAATTCGTCTTAAGTACAAGGCTACCATAACAGCTGAAATGTCATTACGCAAGGAGCAGCTCCAAGATTCCCTGAATAAATTAAAACAAGAATTCCGCATGGAAAGAGAAAAGTTGCTGGAGACGGAAAGGACACTGAAGACGCAGAATGAAACACTGCTGCGGGACAAGGAAGCTCTGCTTGAACAAAGCAACAGGGACAGAGAAGAACTTTCAAAGAAAATGGACCACGAAAAAGAATTGCTGAGTGTCACGTTAGAAGCCATGAGTCGAGAAATGTCAAAGATGAGAGAGGAAAAGAATTTTCTGTCAGAATCATTCTCCAAGGAGAAAAAAGAAATGGACAGGAAACATGAGACAGAAATGACAGAATTAAGGAAAAGACTGGAAAGAAACAAACAAGAACTGATAACAAGAATTCGCGAAGAGAACAAACAAGCTGCTCAAGCGATTCAAAGATCTACGGATACAACAATTGCTGCACTCAAAGATAAACTTGCTAAGACCGAGAGAAAGATAAATGAAATGGAAGAGTACTACAAGAAGGAGAAGAGAAAGTTGGAGCATCATTTTGAACACGAGAAAATGGAAATGGAACAAAGAAGCCACAAAATTAGTCAAGAAGTGAAAATGATCCTGGAACAAGACTTCTATAGAAGATTACAAGAAGAAAGGAAAGTCCACGAGAATGTTTTGTCAAGTTTACGAAGCGAAATCGCCGAACTGAGGGACGGCAAGAATCGACTTGAGAGAGCCTTGTCAGAACAGCGAATGATTGCTCACAACCTTGAGAGAGACATTAACATGCTCAAGGGTGAAACACGAGTGTCGAGTTCCAGGCAAGGGGAACAAAGCCTCTTGGACCGTGAGCTTCAAGAATTAAGACTGAAAAACGAAAAACTGAAAATGGCGACAAAGGAAGCACAGTTTTTCAATAACGAGCTGGTCAAGTGGGATAGTGGAAAGGATTGCCAAGCTGTGAGAACTGCCCAGGAATTGAGGTCAAATGATTCAGCTGAAAAACTTCTGGAAATAAAGGTAAATGCAAAGAACTACTACGTTTGTAAGAAATCATGGAGGAAATAATGACAGTCAGCGTCCACCTTCCGTTGAAGTGGCTAAAGTTACGATGCTGCCGGTTGCGTTACGTGTTTGAAGAGAAAATGGCTGAAACCAATTAGATTATTAATTATTTGGCTGGGTATAATTCTACATGTAGCTGCCCCAGATTACAACCGCCATATTTGAAATGCAATGGCTTTCATAATTTGTCGCTAAGTGTATCTCGGTAATCGGTCACCGATGATCAACCGAAAAATGCCTGAATTACTTTCCCTACCCTGCTCAAATCAATAGTGTTTGTCCTTGGTTTTTAAAAACATCACTCTTTAAAATATTTTCCAATATATATTATTGAGTATTTAATTGTTTTCAAATATTCCTTTACTTTGAAGGCCACTCTTGTTAAGGAGGCAATTGGGGAGGAATCTCTATCGCTCGATGAGCCGATCATCATGGCTTTGAGGTCGAGTAACAGCGGCGAACAACAGGTGACAATATATCAAACAGCGAATTAGAACGCAGGAGAATTTTTCTGTAGCTAGGGTATGCATATGTTTTTAGCCGTAAGTTGCATTCTGAGAAATGTTTCGAATCTTCGGGTTCATTTGCGTTTGTTCCCAATAAGCTTAATTGATTTTAGAGGTTGTCAAGTTGCTTATTTTTGTAACTTGAATGGCTCTGAGGTAGGTCCTCAGTCAATTGCCAACGTCAGTGCTAGTACCGTGCAAGGAGGTTGTAACGTTTGAGTCTACAAGAAAGCCACGAGATTCATCGCTATGCTGAGTGGTACCGTTTTCTGAGGTGCTGTTTACAAGTCGAAATTTGAACTTTTAGTATTGAGAGTATACTGCGTGAGAACTGTGAGTACTGCGTGTACTGTTAAAAATAAGTAGCGTTGGAGGTTGGCACCCGTTAAAATTTTTTTTTTTTCAATTCACTTTTACCTTGAAGCGCTCCATTCCAAGTCCACCCTACTCCAATGACGAAGTGTCAAGTCCACCCTACTCCAGTGACGAAGTGTCAACTCGGTTCGTTGAGCAACGATCTGTCACTCTGCAGTCAAGCACGGATCGGCTGGAGAAAGAACTGGAAAGGATGGGAGAGAAGCTGGATGCCCTGGAGGAGAGAAAAAATGATTTAATGAAGGAGGTATTTTTTTTTATCTGAAATTAACCCAAACTAAAACTGAATACATTCAACACAGGGCTGATGTACATTATGCTAATATCAGTCAAGATTCACCTTTTTATAGTGCGAGTTATAGCACTGAGGAACTGTGACACGTAATCCGGTCAATATAGTGGCAATTACTTTATGATGATGACACAAACATGACTTTGGAAGCAATGTTGATGGCAGTAGGAATGACAAGAGTGGTGATTGTCATAATGTTTGTGTCAACGCATATGGTACTGACAATGTTGTTGATGGCGATGATTGCGACGGCTATCCGATGAATCAAACGATGGTTTTGTTGATGTTACTGGCAATGATAACAACGGCGTTGATGATGATGATGATGACATCTGACCGGCTCTTTAGGGACTAAGGACAATGCAGTTCCGGAGAGAAAACATTGCAAAATGTCATCCGCAATTCCGTTGTTAAGCAACATACCATGTCGAAAATGCTTCACCGCAATAATTTAGAGTGGTTCTTACCTGCAACGTACGATAACGGTTCTTTAAGGACAGTTATCACAATTTATAATTTAGCCGATTATAGTTAACGCCAAAGGTAGTAAAACGGCTCAATGAATTCTCTATTTCAGCAGACTGATAATGATACAGTTCAGCCAGACGGAAACATTTCGGAAAATAGCGGTGCAAGCAGTCGATACACCAGCACATTTCGTGTATTCAGCAGCAGGAGTAGTTATCAACCAACTCGCTTGGATTCCTCGAGGCCTTCTACCTCTAATTTCTATCTCTAGGGTTTTAAAATACAAACTGCTTCTCATTGTTTAATCAGATTTTTTTTGTTTCTTAATACTAGTTATAACTCATGATTGTTGCTGTTTTGCATCTTGTGTTCCCAAGTTTTTAGTTAAATTTTGAATCAAAAAAGTATGCTTTGGCTTATTTCATATTCTTTGATTGCACTCACGTGATAAGAAGGCCATGTTGGTGCCAAAACAATAGAAAAATGTAGCACAAGGTTTGCACAGTAATAGACTCAAATTCCCAAAAGACTTTTTCGCTATTGTTCTTTCCACCAACATGGTCGCCGTGACGTCAGGTGCAATCAAAGAATATCATTCACACTCTTTGTGGTTTGTTGCTATCTTTTTTCCAAAGGAAATTTCGGAGAAGATTAGAATTTTATGCACAAAATATCCAGTTGTATTATACTCTGACTACTTTTATTGTAAACGTAATAATACGAATCGAAGTGCACTAATTTTATGTCCTATGTTCAGTTACAGAGGTCATGATTGAATTCCTTTATAATAAGTGTAGTCTTAATAATAAAGTATATTCTAGGAATGTTATCGACCACATGAATTTTGAAAATTGAAAAACAAAGGTATGAAGCTTTTTTTTAATTGTTTACTTTGAGTTGGAATATTGCAAAACCTGATCGAAAAATTAATCAAGTAACTAGCACTGATGTTACATGCTGTTAGTAGTCATATTGTTTCAGGACATTTTTCGTGGAATATTAGTGTTTATGATCGTTATGTAGAATCGACGATAATTTGTATCACAAACTTTTCTTAAAGTTAAGTCTCCATGCATCGGTTACAGAATTATTCTTGGAATATACGTTACCTGTTACACGTTACTACTACCCTGCGAGCAAGCTCTCTGTTGTGGCCTCATGTGAGATTTGTTTCGGGCGTCGCTCGCCACTCGTGGGACTCGCGCCCGAAATTAATCTCGCATGATACCCGCAATTTAGAGAGCTTGCTTGCAGGCTACGTTACAATGCACGTTTATTGCTGACCTCGTAAGGGAAAATTGGCGATACATCAGTCTAATTCACTTTAATTTCTGCAAAAATGAGGCTCTACTCGGCTTTGAGACTACCTGGATTCCAGGTCTTAATTTAGTGGGGTATCTTCTGTTACAGTAATCGAATGTAAACCGTGTTTTCTCTAATATTTAGCGTCAAAGGTGAAAGCATACCGTTTGTAAAGTACTAAAAGATATACACCGCTCCTAGGATTCTTGAAGCGGTGGTGTTCTGTCATTTGAATGTGTGCATCAAAATACTCTGATCGTCACCACGTAGGAAAGAAAACGTTTACTTGTCATGGAAAATATGCAGACGCCAAATATTGTGAGGACATACGACCTAAATTCATGTCAATTGGAAGCTAAGCAGGAGTATCCAACGACCTTTTCTGAGAATTGTTATCGTACGATGTACTAAACACTAGCTGAGTGTCCCCCTGCCAATCTTCGTTAATATTTAACTTTCCTGGGAAAAAAAAACAACTCTTCAATGCCAGCGAGCAAAACTTTTGAGAAATAAAAATCCCAGCCAGCTACGAGCGTGTCGTTTCTCAACGAGCCAGCAAAGTTGAAAGTGCCACAAAATACGAAATGCCAGCCAGCACGGGTGGAATCTTTCCAGTTTGCCAGCCAGCAGTCGCGTAAAGAAGAAAAATACCCAGCCAGCTAAGTATTGATTTTAACTTAATTTTTGGGCAAAATATGTCAAATGGTTTATTTCGGATGTCAGATCGTTCCCAAGACGGGCAGTAGGCTTCTATCTGTATCCCCTGTTGTTTACTTTTAGTTTTTTCCCCGAAGTCCTATCTTCTCGCAGATAAAAATCCACCAAAATAAGAAGCCAACTGACAGCACATGGTATTCAATAAGTTGAGACTTTTGAAAGTTGCGTTACGAGCCCAAGATATTAAAAAGTTTGTTTTTCATTAACTTTATTTTCAATCTCACGCAGATAAAAGTTCGCCCTTAGTACTCTCAGCCAGCATGAAAACTGAAATAAGACAACTGCCAGAAATGACGTGGTTTGATTCCTGTCAGCCAGTAAGACTCATAACGGACACAAATGCTAGCAAGATTTCGTTAAAATAACACTGCCAGCAAGATTTTTATTTCAGCAAACATTTTGCCAGCCAGCCCAAAATCGGCCTGCAGAGCGGTTATTTTGCAGATCGGCTCCATCGAGCACTCCTGGCTAAGATTCCCTTATCTCTGAGATGATCTTTCTTTCCCCTAATGGGGTTAACTTAAAGGGATAGATGACGTTTTAGTTGATGAAAAGACTAAGCGTCCAGTGTTAAAAGTAGCAATTAAACTTGAAATCAAATGTTGAATGGTGAATGGTTCAGCAATGGTGGCGTGACTCATTTTCCGAATGACAGCGGAAAGCCTTTGACCGGAGTCAGCCCAGTACGTCACCACCATTGCTAAAGGAAACTAAAACGAACACGTTTTCGCCGTTTCAGTTTGAAAACAAGTCTGGCTGTCTTTTTTACGTCTGGAAATACAAGGAAACCAATAAAGGTAAGTATTCCAGCCGCGCAGTAGAATCAAGGCTTTCGAGTTCTCGAAGCCGTCTTTCAATAAGCTCTTGGGAATTTAATCTCACGAATTCTGAAACAATAAACAACTTGGCGATGGCGCAGTAAAACAAAAGTTATTTCAGACGACGAATCAGCAAACGAGAAGATGAGAGCAAAAGAGGACCCGTCAGAATCTTCGATGAAGAATAACTTTGTACGAAATCTAGTACTTAATTTAGATCAAAAACCGATCGCCAATGCAGAGAAAATTAGTGAGGTTTTAACATTGAATCGTCACACATGTACATGTAATCGCATAATAAGTTAACATTCATGTTACGTCGACGGATTGTGTTCAAATCGTCATCCCCAGACTAAACCCGCTTGTTGTTTCCCGTATTTTGACTTTCTAAAGGTTGATGATCAGGTTTGATTTGATCAGTGTTTCATGGAATGAAAATCGAACAACAATCTTGTTGAGATTTGATTTAGATCTCCATGCGAAACGAGGATAAAGTTACACAATAATACATTGTCTTTTACCTTTGGATTTGGGTTTTCCAATTGAGGTTTCAACCGTAGTTATTTATGTGTATCCCCCTTGCGTCCAACCTTGCTGTTCTCGAGTTAAATCCTGAAAAACGTACCGCCTACCCCCTCCCCCCTCGACAAATTTTAGTGGCATGAATGATCAACGTCCTCCCCTCCCCTCCTAACTTTCGTTGCGCCATCGGCACAACATTTGATTTTCTCTTTTAGAAGAAATTTGCATTAGAACGTGGTCCTTCTGATGCGTCCGATTCAACAGCTTCGAACGCTTTAGCGTACGATACGATACGATACGATACGATACGATAGCGATAGCGTGAGTCAACGATAGCGTGAGTGATATGATAGCGTGAGTCAACTACGGGGGTCAGGGGGCATGCTTCCCCGGAAACATTTTAAATAAAAGTCGTCTGAAATGGCTGGAAATGCATTTGAAACGACCATGGTGTGGTGAAACTTATATACTTTCAGCAACAAAAAAGAGATGTTTTAAAACAAGAATTATCAGTCTTCGGTAAAACGTTAAATAGAAAACTAACTTCGAATTTTGTTAGTATTACTTGCCTTTTACTGTTGAAAAGTGGGTGGATGGGTGGGGGGGGGGGTCGCTCCCCCCTGTGTGGTGCCTGTTCACTCGAATTTGTTTCTTCTTCTGTCATTCTCCAGAAAACAAAACATGGCTTTTGTGCTGATCACACTGTTCGCTCTTGTAGCAGCTGATACCCTCGGCGCAGGTGAGTCGCCTGGCTTAACCTGTAATTTTCTATAAATTGTCTTTTCTTTTATATTGCGGGTTTAAGCGCTATATTATTGTAACGATATGTCTATCCCTGTCTTTCTGGAAACCTACGAACATATTGTTAGGACAGCTGAAGGCACATGTAAGAATCACTAGCCTTATTGGAAACCGCAACACCACAAAATCTGTAACTTCGAGACTTTAACAGTTGCTTTGGTTGACTGTCGTAGGGCTTATGAACACCGGCGCACAGTGGACATCTAGGGACTTGATAATGAGCCAATAGAGAACCATGGCACAGAAAGGCAGTGGCTAATCCGATTGGCGTATTCGCAATGATACTACCGACGATCGAAATTTCATCTCAAATGTCTTATTCAAAGCTACAATACAGGACGAAAGTCTTTTCACAGTTCCCGTTCCCCCATCTCCCCTTTGTAATACTTAGTTTTGACGGCACAAAGTCAGAAGAATTCATGAACGGCCCGAAATGTGTCAACATTGCCTGGAGGAAGGGGAAGGAAGAGGGGAAATTAAGAAAAGGCATTTAATGAAGAACGAGATGTACTGCCATAAGGATAGGTCTACGTGTTGGACCTGCATTGTAGTTCTCTTTCGACCTAAATTTGTCAATGCTTTCTTATTCAGCCCCATCGTGCGGTGATCCTCCAAGTATACCTAACGGATCAGTAAGGAAGGTGAAATTATATGCCGTTTACACCTGTAACAAAGGTTACAAGACCATTGGGAATAGGATCAGAGCATGCAAGAGCGGCAAGTGGACGGGAGAGGTCCCCATATGTCAGCGGTCCGGTGAGTCATCTTATATTGCAGCAAACAGTCACCCAAAAGCATCCACGTTCGGGCTGTCGAAAATAAAACGGAAAATAAAACGGAACGAACTATTGAACTAAACTACAAAGAAGCTTAAGCAATGACATTTTCGTCTTCAATGGTCCCATTTAAGCATTTGGTACGCAGACTGTGTGTTACTATCTGACCAAGACTTACATTTGACGAGAGTAAAGTGCAAAAAATTTTTTTCGCTAAAATAAATCTTTGCACCTGTTTGAAACGCATTGCGCCTTTAAAAGCAAATCTTGACTAGTTATTTTGACTTTTCTAGGGTGTTAAAGTTGCAAAATCTGGCCCCACGACCGAGTCAGAAGGGGCTTGGGTCTATTCTCGATTTGACGTCACAAACTGCTTTGCACGCATATTTACAGACTTAATGCGATGTAAATCAGTTTGTGACGTCAAATCGAGAATAGACCCAAGCCCCTTCTGACTCGGTCGTGGGGCAGACGATGGCCAGATTTTGCAAGTTTAACACCCTAGAAAAGTCAAAATAACTAGTGAGATTTGCTAAAAAAGGCGCAATGCGTTTCAAACAGGTGCAAAGATGTATTTTATCGGAAAAAATTTTAGTGTTAGGTGCACTTTAAAGCCCATGTGCTTATCACGGATTTTGATTCCCCTGTATTTGCTTTCTGAGAAAAAAATGGTTGATATGTTTGGAATTTACACTATGATTTGACCTTTTTTGGTTTTATGTTCCTTGGTTGAAAGCAGGTTCAATTTACAACTGCGGAAACTGGACTACACCCGAAAGCTGCGAAATTATGAACAATCTCTTCGATACTACATCTTCGATACGAGAAATTCGCATATAACGATATAATGAAATAATACTTTTTCGTACGCTGATATCGGATCAAGCTTTTTGAGAAAGTAAATACTCAGAAGAAAAAAGGTTAATCAGTAAACGAACAAATAGGTAAGTGGTGGAGTCCTGTCCAGCACCGTTTCCGATCCTCACAGCTATCAGCTTACATAACTAATCAAGTCAATAATCTGTGATGATACACGATCTTTTTTTTTGCTAAGGTTTCACCCTCGGATTTCATTATGCAGACTGCTGAGACTCAGTTTGTTTTCAACAGGGCCACCATCATGCAAAAGACCCGACGGCATTAGGCGCGGAGCATTTGAACCAGATGGAAGCAGCTTCAGAATTGGTTCCACTGTCAAATATGTTTGCAACGACAAGTACCGCCTAGACGGAGTTGCGGAACTGACATGCAACGATAATGGGAAATGGACACCGAAAAGATTACCCCGTTGCATAAAAAGTAATTTTAGTTGTTACTAAGTAATCCCCATCTAGTTGGCTTGTTAGAGCACTTCACTAGTATCGCATACATCATCTGTGCGTGTGCCGTTGAACCGTTGAAGCATCGATCTTTCAGGCTGTCTTTCTTTACCAATTTCATGTATTCATTCGCAAAGCCAACAGACCAAATTAAATTTTAGGGTTTATTGGTTAGATTATCGGTCAATCAGCCGATCAGACTGGCAGTGCGGTGAGTCATCATGACTTTATTTTTACAAGTAAGCATTAGTGAGGTCAGTTGGTCAGTTGGTTATGGATGATAGATTAGTCGGTTGGTTCAGTCATTCACACGCCATTCAGTTCATCCAGTCAGTTAACCAGTCTGCCGGCAGTCGCATCACGAGTAGTGTGTCAGTATGTCAGTTACGCCGGGAGTCAGTAGCAATTCAGCGGTTGGGTTTTTCAGTCGGGCAGCCAGTCATTCAGTCCATCAGGATGGATGGGACAGTCATTCAGATAGATAAGCCACTCAAGTGGTCAGCCAGGCAGTCAGTCGGTCGGTCCGTAGGTCGGACGGCCGGTCAGTCAGTCGACTAATTTGTCTAATTTGTCAAAATAACTGATTTTTTTTTAATTTGTTGCGCTTTAATCTTTAGGGAAAAAGTGCTCAGATCCTGGTACCCCTGAAAATGGTCGTCGCATGGGAAGTTTGTTTTCAGAAGGATCTCAAGTTCGTTTCTCTTGTGATGATGGGTATGAACTGGTTGGTCTCAGTGCGCTCAAATGTATTCGTTCGTGCCTTTCATGCAGGTCTGTGCGCTGGAACGGCTCCACACCAACCTGCAGCAAAATAGGTAACAACTATTTGATTCAATGGAAATCTGCCAAACGCCACTGTTTCTGATCGACTACGATTCTCTGTGCCCCACCGCAGCTTGTGTGGAACAGCTCAAACAAATTTATATGAATTTTGGGAAGGTTACTCCTTTTGTCAGTGCCCTTGAGTTCTGTACATCACTGGATGGTCTGTGAAATTTGGTCCTCCGAACATAAAAGTGTTTACGTGGCTTATTTCCTTGCCGAAAATGCACTTCTTCGCAAGGGCTATCTCTAGTAAGCGCCCACTCCGCACCCCCACCAAGTAAGCCCGTTACTCCTCCCTATGTCTTTCACCTTCAGAAGGAAATTATACATTAAACTAAACACTTAACTGGTTAATCACGAACGCGCTGATAATGAAACAGTTTATCCTTCCATCTCGATTGAAACCTGCCACATTAATGTTACATTCTGTATTTTAGAACTCCTGAGAACTATTATTGCTTAGACTCAAAGTGTATATATAGCACCTTAGGAGCACTAACAAACAGCCTCTTGTTGTAGATCCCTTGAAAAGTCTGCAGAAAGTCGCGGAAAGCCTTCGTCAACATTTTATCGACAAACTCAGTTGGATGACCAGCGACAGCTTGGCTCGGGCCGGCTTGTCGTCGGGTGCTGGCGGACTCGACTTGGTGTTCGTGTTCGACAGTTCGGCAAGTGTGGGAAAAGCTAATTTCAAGAAAGGGATAGCTTTCGCCAGGACGATCATCGATGAGTTTGGCGTCTCGAAATCAAATACCGGGACAAGAGTTGCTGTTGTTACGTTCAGTTCAACTGCTAAAGTTATCTTTAATCTGAAAACGAATGCTATGCCTAACAAGCTCGAAGGGATTGCAACTCTTGGTAAGTTTTTTTTTGCCTCTCTATTTGACCAGCTACCTATCAATGTTCCAAACGAGTTCCTTGTTTCTTTGTCTTCTGTTTCTAGCGAGCGACGAGCGACCGCCAGCCGCTACATAAATACACACACCATTCTTGTAAATGTCTGCCAGTCTATTCAGTCACTTAATCTCTTAAACGATCAAGGAAAAAGGCTTAAATACTCGTTTATCGAACCTTGACACCTGATATAGAGCACGGGACACATTCAACTGCGCCTCGCCATTCTTTAAGCACTTTTGTTCTTTGAAAATGCTCAGTGAATGCTTGTATAACCCAGGAACACCTTTGATCATTCTCTTACTGTTTATGATCATAACTAGTCGTTTACAGAAGACTTTATTTTTTTATTTAAAATAATTACTCTTTAAAAAAAGGAAAGTTTAGTTGATTCCAATCATTTCTTTTCTAAATATTAAGAGATGAGCGTTTCCTGGTTTCATAATTGTGAATGTAATGATGGAGTTTTTTTAAAAATAGTTCTGTAGGTATGAAGGAACCCTCCGTACAATGAAGTCGGACACTAGATTAAAACATGCGATTCCCGCCTGCTAGTGAGCGATTCCTATCCAAGCCTCTCCACGATTTCGGAGAGCTTTATAGCACCTTTGCCTTAGTATGAAAATTCAACAGGCTCTTCTTTGCAATCGTTCTCATTGTCACAGTTTCCCCGCCCAAAATAGTGCCAGACTGTACGCAGCAATACTCAGGGGTAGAACCATTGTCTTGTACAGCCGATTCGCAAACTCTTTTGTTAATAACAGTGATCTTAGCTTTTGCAATTGCCTAGAGAACATGGCCAGTGTCTTTTTTACGTATTCAATATGCTGGTTGAAATAGAAGGTTTCGTCTAACACCACGCTGTGGTATTTGAAAGAAGTACTTCGCTGATCCACCTACCTGTTTAAATGAACATAAAAGTCGTCGTCGCAAAAGTTTATTACGTTCAAGCCAAAACGACAAGTCAGTCATTTTAAGGTTGAAATTTTAGTTCTGTTTCAGCTGGGAGAGGTGTGAGAAAAAATGACGGTATCGTCAACATACATCATCATGCTTGAAAACTGAAGAGATGATGGCAGATCAAAAGCTTGCGGTCCAGACAAAATTCCAGCTCGCCTGCTGAAGGCGTGCAGCGAGCAAATAGCACCCAGCTTGTGTTCCATCTTTAATCACTCACTAAACATAGGCCAAATTCCTTGTGAATGGAAATCCGCTGATGTTACACCTATCCACAAAAAAATATTCTAAAGAGGCTGCGGAAAATTATCTCCCTATATCCTTACTCCCAATTGTTAGCAAAGTTCTGGAGCGCTGCGTGGGCAATCGATTTTACAAGCATTTGAAAGACTTGATAAGCGTACTATAGCATGGATATCCTGCCAAATCGTTCTTGTATAACCCTGCTCTTGTCAGTCTTACACGCAGTCGGCCATTCCTTCAGTCAAATATGATTTACTTGGATTTTGCTAAGGCCTTTGACACTGTCGATCACAGCGTTCTTCTGGCAAAGCTGAGGCTATACGGTGTAAAAGGTCAACTGTTCTGCTGGTTCAAGGACTGCCTAACGGAGCGTACACAAAGGGTGGTTCTTGAGGGTGCGGCTTCCCATTGGTCTCCTGTAACCTCTGGTGTTCCGCAGGGGAGTATTTTAGGCCCCCTTTTGTTCACTTTATTCATAAATGATCTGCCGGACGACGCTAATCACGGCGTGAAGGTTGCACTCTACGCCGACGACACCAAGCTATATCGACATGTTTCATCTGCTGAACATTGTGACCTCATAGAAGACACTCTCTCTAATATGCACGTCTGGTCGCAGCGTAATAATATTAGATTTAATACGTCCAAATGTAAAGTACTAACTGTGATTAGGGAAATGACTCCGATTGCTTTTGACTACACCTTGATGGCACAGCCCTGACATGCCCGGCGTTTCTGAAGAAAAAGGCCTTGGCGTCATTATAACTAGTACGCTCTCTTGGGACTCACATATCCATACTATCACTGGGAAAGCAAACAAGCTTCTTGGTTTGCTTAAACGGGCTTGTCCCCTGCTATACTGACATCTCTGTTAGGTGCTCCCTTTATTTGTGTTTGGTCAAGTCACAGCTGTGTTACGCCACCCAAGTCTGGTCGCCGCTTACGTTTCTCTGAATGCAATGGTGGAGTAGGTGCAGAGACGTGCAAGCAGGTGGATTTTACGCACGCGCAGAGGCGAGATGTCGTACAAAGAGCGGCTGACTTTACTAGATTTACTTCCACTTTCTCTAGACCGTGAACTCAAAGATTTGATCTTTTTTTACAACTGCCTTTACTGTAGTACTGATTTACATGTTCTGAATTATGTATCTTCTGTTTCCGATGGTCGTACTAGAGTATGTAACTCCTTTAATCTGTGACGCACCCCTTTTTGCAAAACATCAACTATTCAGGCCTCGTACTTTAAGCTAACATCCCCAACCAGTTTTTCCTCGCCTACTGCCTTTCACAGTTTTGTTCGTAAATTAGTGAGCACTCACCTGTCGCGGGTATATGAAATCCATTACCCCTGTAGTGGACACTAGTCCCTACGTGCCCATGCCACTCGTAATTTATTTAATTTTTTTTTAAGTATGTATGAGTATTTATTTCATTTTTCTTCTTATTTTATTTTATTTATTATATTTTTTTTTAACCTAGGTCTTAATCCAGGGGAGGTGCCTCGCATGGGCCGTTAGTCCCGTTACACCTACCCCTTTTGGGTCTTGCTTCTTTTCTTTTTTTTTTTTTTTTTCATAAAGCTGCAATAAAAGAAAATAATAATACAAAGTACGGTTTTTTTGAATTTTCTTGACTGTGTAGAAAACCTGAACTACATAGCGGGAGGGACTGCTACAAACTATGCTCTGAACAAAACCATCGAGGAAATCGTCCCTGAGGCCCGTAATGCCAGCAAGAAAGCACTGTTCCTGATCACAGACGGAAGATCTAACATTGGTGATGACCCTGCCCTGGATGCCATGCTGTTGCGTGACCTCGGCTTTGAAATTTATGCTATAGGCGTGACAAACAGTGTGGATGAGGCGGAACTGCGAAGCATTGCTTCCGAGCCATTCAGGACCCATGTTCACTTGCTGGAGAATTTCGAGGATTTGACTAAACTTAAAGAGCTTATTACTTCCAAGGGAAATGGTGAGTTCGTTTACAAAATTATAATGATGATTTTTTTTTTGAAAAACTGGGTCGCTTGTTTTATGTTGGGCTGTTCGTGACCTAATAGCGATATCTTTTATTTATTTATTATTTTTATTTTTCTATTTTTTTACGTCACACATTGTGTGAAAAAATTATTATTTACTTCATTTTTTGCAATGTACTCGAGAAGAAACAATCCCAGGCTGTGGGTTAGGACGGATCCTATACTGTGACCAGAACCTAACTCAAATACAATACGCGCGGCTCGTACAGGATATAGCGACAAGAGGGTCACAAGAAGCAGAAGCAGACGCTTTTCCAGTGGTGTGATTCATTTGAATAATAGATCTCAAAGTGGTTCTTTTGAATGAAGGCTCAAGCTCAATCTTTTGGTTGTGGTGCATATCAGGTTTGCTAAAGCTGCATCTGGGAACTTTATAGCAACCATTGCTCTTGGTATTATAATTAACTGTATACGGTGTTTTGGGAGATATCATTTTTCTAGGTCGCGTAAATAAAGTTGATTTTCATCTTTTATCAGATTACAGTGAATGTGGTGTCGCAGGAGACACTCAGTTTAGGAATGAAGAAGGAACAAATTTTCGAGCTGTGGGTGGAAATAATGCGAAAGCAGGGGCCTGGCCTTGGCTGGCGGCCGTGTACGTGAAAGGCAACTTTCGGTGTGGTGGTGTTCTTATAAAAGCTAACTGGGTCCTAACTGGGGCTCATTGTCTCTTTCAAGACGATGGTGATCAAGAGGTGAAGCCAATAGGCATTGCCATTCGAATGGGTAAGAAATATTCCAGCAAATGCCGATGGCAACGGCAATGGCAATAACCATAACCATAGCAATGGCAATGGCAATAATAACCATAGACCATAGCAATGGCAATGGCAATAACCATAACCATAGCAATGGCAATGGCAATAACCACAACCATAGCAATGGCAATGGCAGTAACCATAACCATAGCAACGGCAATGGCAATAACCACAACCATAGCAATGGCAATGGCAATAACCACAACCATAGCCAATGGCAATAACCACAACCATAGCAATGGCAATAACCACAACCATAGCAATGGCAATGGCAATAACCATAACCATAGCAACGGCAATGGCAATAACCATAACCATAGCAACGGCAATGACAGTAACCATAACCATACCCATAACCATAACATAACCATAGCAATAACAACAGCAATATAAATAGCAATGGAAATGGCAATAGTAATAACAGTGGCAGTAACAATAGCAATAGCAATGGCAGTGGAAATGGCAGTGGTCATAACTTTATCCATAACCACAGCAATAGGAAGAACAGTAGCAATAGGAATAACAAATTGCTGGTTGCTGGACGCTGTATCTTACAATAGGGAGCAGTCATCAGGACGGAAACATCAAATGCAGAGGGTACTGAGTCATCCAAGGTTGAATTAAAACTGCCGATGAGATCGTCGTGACTAAATGACTGAATGCATAAATGAATGAATGAATGAATGAATGAGTAACAGTAACAGTAATATTGTGCCGTACTCTCACAAGGGAGGTATTGGTCTCTTTACAATAAAGAGTCTAAACTTTTAACGACTTAAAATAACAAAACGAATGAGTGAAAAATGATAGTGATGTAATTATGGCAATGCTGATGACCGTAATGATAGAGATGATAACTTCCTTCTTATCTATGTTTTCTTTTAAGACAAACTATAAGTCCTCTGAATTAAACACGGCCGTTGTTACTCTCATTTGAAATCATCAGGTGAGCACGATCGGTTTACAGAAGAGGGAACAGAGCAGAATTTTCGAGCCAAGAGAATTTTTATTCATCCAAACGCTTCCAAGTTGCGTGTGGAACACGACTTGGCGTTAATACGCCTGGATCATGCAGTTAAATTCTCACCATTTGTCAGGACAGCATGTCTGCCTCAACCGAGTGACGTGATCTACGTGAGGCCTGGAAGGCTGTGTGTGGTAGCAGGCTGGGGTTCTTCCCAAGAGGTGAGAGGGTTGGCCTCGTTTGGCCTCCCACCAACTGAGATTATCCAGTAGCAATGTCCTTTCAGAGTACACAATTTTAGCCTGCCGTTTACAGGAATCTGATTGGTTCCCTAGTAACGACTTTTGAGGAAATACGCCACACCTTATTTGAAAAGTAAGATTTTTAACAAGACGCCGGGACTTTGTATTTTCCTCTTTTGCTTTTCCTCGTTTTTTTGAGCGAAGCTGCATGGTAGTCGTCTTTTATGATGAGCCACTGCAATGATTGCTGAATTTAAGATAGACCACTTAGTCGATTAGCATTCGGTTCATGCGAGAAATAGATATATAAACTTATTGCATTCGTGCTTCTTTTCCGCGGACGTAACGACGACGGCGCGTAGGCATAAGCAAAAGAAAGTCTGGGTCATTCATTGTTCTTGTCATTTTGCTTGCAAGTATAAGCACAACCACAGACATAAGTCGCTTATGCTTAATTTGCTTTGGTTTACGCGTAGGTTTTGATCTTGTGTTTATGTGTTCTTCTCGTGCTTCTCTGATACGTCTAAATCAGCTTGAGCAATCGCTTCTTGGTGATTGTGTTTTACAGGATCCTTCAGATGACCTGATAGTGGCTCCACTGCCCATGCTTCAGCAAATTCAAATAAAGTTCACATCTAACCAGAGGTGTCGCGAAAATGCTACTAATGCAGCGTCTATAACGGACCAGGTGGTCTGCGCTGGGAATTCCAGTGGAAACAGGGATGCGTGTAAAGGAGACAGTGGCTCCCCTCTGGTGGTAGGTTTACATATTTTTGTAACAGTTATTAAAAAGGACTGTCGTCATTTGTAATAATGCATTGTGAAACAATCATCGCAGCCACCATCACTATATCACTTTTTAGTTAGTGTCTGCAAGAGAGAGCGAATAATCTAATTGTTTTAGTATAATATACTAGTCGTTCAAAACTAAACAAGTAAATTATTTACTTGTTTAGTTTTGAATGACCAGCTATATAGTATATTTATACTAAAACAATTGGATTATTGGCTCTCAAATTCTATGCGGCTAGCTAAGCCCTCCTCAGCTATCACGCGATAGGAATCTCGAGCTCATGATGTAATTGTTAAATGAAAACCTGATATGAATCCACCATATGTGCACCCCGTTATGCAAATTTATTGTAGTTATGATAGGATGACATTGTATTGCTGAAATATTACTGCTACAATAAAAAAAAAAAATACGAAATTATCTCCTGTCCTTCGTAGGCACCAATCTGCGTCCTATCTTTATCAATAAGTCCAATCGAAAATCCTTCAAAATTACATTCAGAAAAGAACAACTTTTCACAAAAACCGACATGTTCAAAACATTTTCAACAATTTCAAATGCCAAAAATTCATAATTTTCAGTCTTAATACACCATACATCTCTTCGTCGTAAAATGCACACTTTTGCAAGAGAGGACCGAAGTCTCAGTTCAAATTGTGTTTGTAGAGCGGAGTAACTTGCGTGACCTTTAAAACCTAAATATGAATTGGGAAGTAAAGATGCAAGGTGAAATATTCACTACTTTCTTGAAAACTGAGCGATTTTGCGATGACAAACACGGTTTTTCTAAACATGATTGATCACTTCTTGGTTAAGCTCCATCCATTTCAATTGCTCGGGAAATTATTTCCCTTGGTATCTTAAAGAGAGACTATAGTCTTGTAAAAATCGATAAAATCTTGGTGTTTCTGGAACATTTGTTGAGCAAGAAATGATACTTACTTTTAGTTTGTCACCGTAACGAAATAAAAAACCACAAGGCACAGCCGGGCCTTTTAAATTTCAAATTTGTCTCAGGTGCTAACCGTTGATATGAAATTAATGGACATTAGATTTTTTTCATTTCCTCACAGATATCACATCAACGGGTTAAAACATGAAAAGGTATATTATATGTTCCGTATAATTCACATATCTAGGTGAGACGCTCAGATGATCGCGACAGCTGGGCTGTGATTGGTTTATCAAGATGGGGGAAGGATGCGCATCGCAGGGTAAATATGCTGTCTACACACGCATTGACAAATACATGGACTGGATTAACAAGAGGATCAAGAAAAGAAAAGATAGAAATAAAAAGAATGACTAGAGGATGAAGCTCTACGTTGCTGGTTTCTGACTTGGCGTAGTGTTGTAGATTATAGAGTTTGTCAGAGTAAAAAAAAAGTAGAAATATAGGAGAGAGAACGCTTCGCCATCACATTAAATCATTATCCTGTATGGTTTAATCTCGTTATTAGGCTCTTTTTTTTTCAGCCTCGGAAGACGTCCTCCCTGTGCAAAACATGTGCACATGAGACGATCTTTAAGTCAACGATGAAGGTTCATAGAGATCTCAGCAATTCCCCAGGCAAAATGCCAACTATATGCCAAAGAAACAGTAATTTTGTTTATCTTAGATTTGCTGACAGTGGGTAAAGATGTATTGCGAGTTAAGATCTCTTGTCTTTGTTGCGATAAATTTTTGTATAGAGCTGTTTTAAATAACGTTGTCGAATTGTAAAGACTCAAGCTTACGCCACGAGACCGAAAGGTAATGTGAGTAGCTGTAGGTCTTTTGCAATTCGGCTAGTTAACGTCAGTTATTTTTCACTGTAGTGGTGCTTTTATAACGTCATTTGGTAAACTCCCCATATCACCACGAGGTCATAGTGTGGTTCTTTCCGACAACGGTAATTGAGATGGCTGTATTGTAGAGTGTTTTCAATAGAATGTTGTGAAATCAAAACAATTGAAACAATCACAACAGGCGGAAACAACGCAGTGAGCCAATCAGTATTCCAAGCAATGACATGTAACAGGGCGCCAAAACGCGGGGAAATACTCGCCTGCGAGTCGCGAATGGTTTGATTCTGCTTTTCGCTGGTTGAGAAAGTGGCACAGAGCGAAGTAAGGCAAAACACAAAAGATTATTATTATTATTATTATTATTATTATTTGTTGTTTTGTTGTTATTATATTATTATTATTATTATTATTATTAAGTACTTTCGACACTCAAATGAAAACCACTTTAAAGGCCAAATATGACGATATATGATTACTACATAGCGTTGTCCGGAGTACAGACAGTATAATACCCGACGTTACTGATCGAACTGTTCAGTAATTGAACTTAATCGAACCTAATCGAACTTAATCGGAAGATTTGGGTTCGATTAAGTTCGGTAATCGAAAAAACTCGCACTCTCACAAAAAAAAATTGAGAAATCGAACGCAATCGAACGTACGATTGAGTTCGATTACGTTCGATTTGAGGATAGATGGAATGGTGATTGAAAAACAACGGTCGACTTTGGATTTACGGTCGGATGCATTCGACCGAAAATGGGTACGGTACGGTGTGCGATAAACGGGTGAAATCTTTGAACGTGTGTACTCCATTTATTGAAAGTTTTTGTTATTGCTTGACTTTTCCCCTTGCCATTTGCACTTGAATCTTCAAAACAACATTGACCCGCCAACGTCCCTTGGAATCTTCCTTCAGAAGGATTTTTGCAAGTGTTAAGCTGTTAAGCGACCTTTTATGTGCCGAAATCACTGTGGTTTTCTTAGAGATTGTTATACCAAATGAAGAATGGATCCTCGCAGTTGTGAACGCAATTTATGCAATTGCGTAAAGAAGCCTGGAAAAAAAAATCAGGACTTCAACGGGGTTTGAACCGTGACCTCGCGATTACCGGTGCGATGCTCTAACCAACTGAGCTATGAAGCCACTGACGCTGGGAGCCGGTCAATTGTGGGTTCATATGTGAAAAGAAATGAGTGTGAATGATGATATATATGATGAATCATATGTGAACTGCGGAAATGAAATCAATGAAGAATGATTCTCGCAGTTGTGAACGCAATTTATGTAATTGCGAAAAGAAGCCTGAAAAAAAATTGAGGACTTCAACGGGGTTTGAACCCGTGACCTCGCGATTACCGGTGCGATGCTCTAACTAACTGAGCTATGAAGCCACTGACGTTGGGAGCAGGTCAATTGTGGGTTCATATGTTCCCCTGAAAGAAATGAGTGTGAATGATATATGAAATGAATCATATATGAACTGCGGAAATGAAATCAAATGAAGAATGATCCTCGCAGTTGTGAACGCAATTTATGTAATTGCGAAAAAAGCCTGAAAAAAATTCAGGACTTCAACGGGGTTTGAACCCGCACCGGTAATCGCGAGGTCACGGGTTCAAACCCACAACTGCGAGGATCATTCTTCATTTGATTTCATTTCCGTAGTTCATATATGATTCATTTCATATATCATTCACACAGATTGTTATACTGTTAACAACTCTGTTGTTACTTTTAATCGAACCCAATCGTTCGATTAAGTTCGATTACCGAACCGTTCAATTAGTAACGTCTGATATAATGTCTTTCACTTAACGTTTTGTATTTTGCGCCTTTTGCTAAAATACATTTCACCTGATTAATGCATGTGACAACTCATTTGATTTGCATGAGTTAATCAACTCTTGTTGTATAAGCCTTTATAATTGTATTGTTCTTTGAAGATGAAACCAAAACTGTGCCGACTTGGTTTGTTAAATAGTGACATTAATTCGGTTAAAAACAAAGCCCTTTCATTGTTGATGGTCCATTACAAAAAGGTTTTTCTTTTTACTTTGCGAAAGATATATTTGGATATATTTATTTACGGACCAAGTCTCCAGGTAGCATTTCTTCAAACAGAGTTCCGCTTCTTAATAATTAGCAAAAAAGTGCAAATCAGTTTTATATATGCAATTTAACAGCCTTAATAGTGTGAGTTGAAACCGCGGTAGGCAAAACTGAGAAAAGAAAAAAAAAGAGTGAAGAAGAAACGCGCATACTATAAAGTGGGCGCTTACCATTTACACGTTCGATCCGGGTGGAAATTTTAGGTGTAAATATTCAGTGCTGCTGCTTATCAAAACGCAAAATGGACAAATCACAAAATGCACTAGTATCAACTGGAAAGCTCGTAAAGAAAAGAAAAAGGACGTTGATTAACCCGACGGCCTATAATTTCTGAAACATTCCAAATGGAATGGTATGTACCATTTCATTTTCCAACCAGAATTTTCGGGTTTTCCGTGTAAATGGTAAGGAACCTGGGATATCATGTCTTGACAAATTTCTGCGAGCTTGATTTGAGTTATTGCATTCGTTTACATTACAAAGTTTTGAGGCTGACCTTGAAGACGGGTGACAGGTTGTCAATAACAGCCGGCTTCTATTGAAGGCCCTATTGGAGGCCAGTACTCTTCCGATGACATCAGAATTGAAGCAGCAAGAGCGAATACAGCAAAGAATCAAGGTAATGAAAATCATATATTCATTATCACATAAAGTACATTTATTCACATTTTTTTCATAGTTTTATAGAAAAGCTCTCGGATTTCATTTCTTCTGCGAATTAATCCATTTTGTAAACGCAGTCACAATTTCCGCGATCAAGAACTAAATTAAATTTTGCCCGAGGTGACAGATTAAAATAGACTTTAGAATCAGTCAACCAAGCCATGTCTGATCTGAGCATAATCAACGTTGAAGACGTCTTCCTTTGATAGATTGTGCTCTATTCGTGTCATTTGACTGGATTCACTCAAAGTCACTGACTCCTGAGTTTCACCTGTAAAAGAAGGTTATGCAATGATAACAAAATTGTTGAGAGTTGAGGTTTAGGGTGATTAAACTAAGCAAACATTCAAAATACTCCAGTCTTTTTTTTTAATATAGTAAGGCGCTTTAACTAAAACCCTGAGGGGCAGCTAAAAAGGAGTGAAATGAATAAAGCATGGACCAAATGCTCTGCCGTCTCTGCCAGTATAAAACTCAGTCTGGTTGCAGTTTCTTTCTTGATACTCTAAGATCAAGCTTATCACGTGAGCCAGCGAAAGTGAGTGCGACATTCACACCTCGCAAGTAGTGTGGATAATCGCCTCATGATCGATACAAAGTCGTGGTTGCTAATTGAATCGAGTCAAAGAGTCCATAAAGGGTTCAATGAGTGTTTCAAGAACGTAGCTCTTATCATCTCTGCCCTTTAGCTTACTGGTTAGACCTCGGTCTTTAGGGTTATTTTTTATCCCTTGTCGTGAGAAACTGTGTATTACACCAGTATTTATGATCAGTTAAAATAAGATTAATTTGAAATGCGAGTAAATCGTGTTTGTAACCGTGTTAGGAATTGCTTTTCGTATCTACATCTATGTCAGGGGGTGGATGTTTGAAAATCATTTATTGAACTTCGGTTGATTGAGTAAAGATGTCAGGGGATGATTGCAGCCTAATTTTTTAAAGGCCTGATAAGCTGGAATTCATAACTGGTGATCTTTCACATCCTTAACATCTATGTATATCTGAGGTGATGGAAAGGAATTTACAAAGGCTTGACCCATGTTACCTCATAAACTTCCAATGCTTCCGTAATCATACGCTGGACTGGCAGGACATTTTAGCCAGGTCTCAAATCCTTTTGATCTTCGAATATGAAATAAAAGACCACGCCAGTTAACGCTAGCAATAGCACGACTCTATGATAACACCAGCATCATTCAACTAGACCACTGAGTGATACACCAAAGAGTATCCGACAAAGGCTCTAGAATGTGACGATACATCGAGTGACATGACATGACATGCTTTTGTACAATTGTTAATTTTACACTAGAGGTGTGTGAGCTATTGTAATTTTAAAAGCAGCACAGAAACTCTCAGAGCCGTGCTGTCGAGCTAATCGTTGTCAGTTTTACGTATGTCGTTTAAGCGTGCGGTAGCGGTTGAGGTTAGTGCTATGGTTAGGAGGCGGGTGCTAATAGAATGGAACACTAAGAAAGCTTCGAATTTTTAGGAATAATTAGTACTAAAGTGTTTAACTTCAAACAAATGTTGTCTACAATGCTTTCCGATGGGCGTTTTACGTTTGGGTCGTAAATCCAGTAACTCTACATTTTGGTGATCTAAATGATAGCTGTTAAGCAGAGCAAATCCTACACCAGTACTGACATTTATGGTGTGTACTGCAACAGGCTTAAAACAAACAAACTTTTGAAGGAAGGAAGCCTACCTTCTGCTCGAGTCGTTAAATTTCTTACAAATCGTTCTGCAGTCCTGAATATCCTGTCGCACGTGTTCCAATAAAGCCTCATGTTGTTTGTTCAGCTTCTGAAAGAACGTTAATCTCTTTTTTATCCTGTTTGTTGTGTCCTCGTTGATACAGTTTCTGAACGCGTCAAGCCGGAGTTTTTCTTTTTCTATCAACAAGTCTTGCTGCCTCTGTGCCTCACGAAACTTACTGAGGAGCTCAAGAATTCTTTCGCGGCATTCTGTTCCCTCGTCGCCATTTTTCGCCACTTTTTGCCAGTTGTGTACTTCTGTTCTGATTTGCACCTGGAAAGGATGAATTTCATCGCGATTTGATTGTGTGTCTTGTAAACATAATTAACTTTGTATAACACTGGCAACTGTTTATGTATGCAACTCTAAGAAAGTTGGCAGTGGAACCGCGAATTGCCAAGGAACTAGGAAAATTGGTTCGTTATATCGAGGTCTTTTTCCGGCCATACATAAAAGGTCGGGCTGAAGAAATTCGTTCATTATATCGAGGACTTCGTGATATAGAGGTTCGTTAAATCGAGTTACCACTAACATTTTAGTCATAAAGACTTAAAATCGAGAGTTCTTCACCCCATGAAGCTTACCGATCAAGACCGCGAGCAGAGTTGGCGTAGTGGTGAGCATGGCAAGAAATGAGGGACATGAGGGGGCGGAGTCACTTCAGAGCAGTCTAGAGAGCTGTCCATTACTTTCTTTCTTTGGCGATATGCTATTGGATGATCGTTGCTATAGAAGTTCGCAGGCGGTTCAAAATTAAAAAAAAAGATGGCGGCCTTGTCGAGTAATCTACGGTCGTCTGCAACAGCGTACCCTGGGTGCCAGAGGTTATTTTTTTCGTTTGGTTGAGTGAAATTTCGCGGCGAAGTCGCGGACAGGAGGCGCGAAGCGCCGAGAGGAAAATCAAAGTACAACTGTGAAGAAGTCGTGGATATTTGACCTTATTTGCGATAAGGTGGATTAAGCCAAGGTGACTCGAGAAAACGGCGTTTTAACTAGTTTAAACGCGTAAAAACTCTGGAAAGTGTTTAAACAACATTTTAATGCGTTTAAGCGGCCAGCTCTTTTGAGCATGAATTTTTTGTGTTCATGAGCTTAACGCAATTTAACCTCGGGGTGCATATTTACATATTTGCTTCGAATTATCGAGGCAGGGAGATATCGTGAGAGTTAAAACAATGTGCTCCTTTTGCAAGCTTAACAGGTTTCTGTCTTGTCCGTATAGTCGGATAAATATCAGGCAAAAGGACGATTTCGCCAAAACGAGGACAGCCAAACTGCAGTATTTCGAGGAAATTTGTTACACAAAGCTTTCGAACGAACGCAACCGAAATTTGACATATGCAAATTACCCTTTTTACTTCCAATGGGAAACGCAACATTTGCCGTCGTTTTCTTAAATAACCATTGATGCCATGTTTTTGGATATTAAAATAAACAAGTTTCATTCAAAACGTTTACTAAAAAGTTAAAACGAAGAGTATTTCTCAAAGCAAACTTGTGTTTACATTGTGGCTAGACGCGATGGCGCCACAAAAAATAATTTGATCAGATTGCGTTGTTCAGGTTAGAATATTATTTCCAACGCTGAAAATGGCTTTGCGAATACAGCTATATTTGTGTAAGATGTTTCCGTCATCAATTTCTGTGCACACTTGGAAAATATCTTGGGTTGAACGGCTCATATTTTTTTCCACAGATCGTGAATTGGAAGAACGTAGGAGAAGCTGTGCTTGTGACGGAATATTGTTTATAATTTCTTTCGCCGTCTGGCTGTTTGATCGAACGTTCCTTTTGCCGTTTATTCGTTCGATCCGAGCTGAAATAAAGTTACTTTACTTTACTTTTTTCATTCCTTTCATCGGTTCGACTGTTGCTCCTTAAACGTACTTCGTAAAGCCGATAGAGGTGTTCCGGCAATATTACGGAAAATCGATATCTATTTTGTCTGCCGTTGACATATCGATTTGTTTACATCTGAGTGAGTGACAAATTTGCATAATCTGACCCCCAACAACAGTCGTACCTACGCTTCGCGTATCCACGACTAAAAATAACCTCTGGTCACGGGAGTTACCAGCCTCATTTTCATGCAAGTTTAGGATCACATATCTCACCAAACCGGTTTGGGAGCTGACGTATTGACAACTGGCATTCGCACGTGCAAAAACGCGCAGTGCTTAAAAATAGATTGGTGGAAAAAATTCCATCTCGCCGCATTTAACGCTTGCCAAAGAACAATTTTCGGATGGCGGATCCCTCCAGAACCCCGAAAAAAATTCTGCGGAAGTCGGTCGATGATTTCTGCCGAGTACGCAATTTGAATTTCGCTGTGTTTAGCAGTGGAAGTTTCAAATACAACAGATTGCTGCAAGACATCTTTGACAAGACCATCGCGACCAAGATAGCATGAAGAAATGCCGTTATTAGCTAGCTCCTGAATATGCGACTCGACCAAGGAACTGAGAGGGCATATTTCCAACAGAACGGGCTTCTTTGGGTAGTCAAACCCTTCTTCGTAACTGGAAAATCAACGATTTACCACAACCGGTCGGAAGGACACAAAAGTGACGTCTCTTCGTTGTACAAGTTTGAAGAGAGCTTCTTCCTGAACAGGCTTCAGTTGTTCGACGTTCGGAAATTTTGAACTTAGAGGATAATCAACCGCATTTCTAAAAGAAGTCAAGAAATTTAACTCTCCTTCTACGCTCGCCATTTTACCTCAAAACCGGTTTTTCAATCTCACGCGATAAGTTGTTTCATGTAGCCAATCAAGGTTGCTGTTACATCGTCAAATCCCAGCGGACAATGTAGTAACCAATCAGCGATCTAGTTCAAATTCTGAACTAATTTGTCACATGGAAATGAGGTTGATTGCTTGTGTGACCAGAGGTCCGTCTCGGGAGCTTTTTCAAACCATTTTATTTTATCCTAGGTATTTTGAGAACGGACCTCTGCAGCCAGGGTGGCAACAGCGAAGAAATAAAGGTAATAAAGAAAGTCTTTTGTCTGGAAAATTTCCACTAATAAATAAATCGATTTTTGGCTGTTTAGGCCGGTGAAATATCGGACATTCTTGGCGTATGAAAGCGTACTGTACTTCGAACGATCACATTTTTACACTTTGCAGGCTCTTTATCGTACACCATAGACCCTCCCCTAACTCTTTTGTGAAATGATTGACGGAAGCTAGCTCTCCTTTCCCTGAGTATTTCAGTTGCACTCAGAAAATTGTAAGCTATTTTTAAATAGCTTACAAAAGAAGTGGTGGTTTTGAGTTTGATTGTTAATGCGGCGATTTCATGAAGTCTTTAGCTTGTTACATACAGACATATACTTTATTTGAATTTGCAGTTTACAGTAGTAAAGTAACATGCCGATATCTCCGGTGAATATGCAGTGTAGTAGGGTGACTGTATAGTGGGATGGACCACAGCACCGTTAATGATTGGTTGTTAGTTATTAATGTAACCTGTAGCTACCTGTAAGAGCTTCTTCTGTTCTTGATGATGCTGGCAAAGTTTGGTGAAGTGTTCAAACTTGTAGTCAGGAGGGGACTGAATGCTTACCTCTACCTGTCACGCAAAGATTTCAGTCAAACAAAAAGCATGAAGCTGACATGGACACTTTCACTCATCTTTTAGTTCATGACCCAGTTGCAAAATCTTTAAATTGGTAATTTGACATTACTATACTGAATATATCCCGAGGACGGCTGAAGTATCAGTACAAAGTTGTTAACACACATGAACGACTGGTCATTTTGTTCAGTAGAATCCAAACCATTGAAGTTGGCTAACGATATCTTTTATCTTATCCAGTGCTAGTAAATTTTAAAGTAAAACGTGCGGGCCGAATATAAGCAGTATGGGACAATTTCCTTGGAATCGCTTGGGTCTAGCAACTCAGACCTAAGGCACTGATAGAGATTTGAAAATGTTCAGGTCTTCCTGGGTCCTATGAAGAGCTTCGTTCGTTAAGACATGATGGTTGATATGACTTACCTCCAAAAGTGGTATTTAAAGCAGTGAAAAGTGAAAGAAACAAATAAACATTACGACACACTTGTTGTCAGTCCCGCTTTACAGTGTGCTGTCTTCCAATTAGGTGTTGTACGTGGTCAGTCTGTCAGTCACTGAATGTACATATTTCTGAAACACATCACCTTAGTACAGACAATGTACACTTTGAACACAATTTCACTATAGAGACATCAAACAACATCAGAGACATGGAACAACTTAACATGAAGTTTGTGATGATAAAAGTGTATTGTAAATAATGAGATAAAGATTTTCAATAATAGAAAAGAGTACGAGTTTAGAAAAACCATTAAAAATGAAAAAAAAAAAGAGAGAGAGAGAGAGAGAGAGAGAGAGAGAGAGAGAGAGAGAGAGAGAGAGAGAGAGAGAGAGAGAGAGAGAAGTGCACAACATAAAAGAACATATAGCAATACAAAGGAGCATAATTGAGGGATTTTATATCCATACAAACATCCCATTAAATAATAGAACTCTGCTTCAGGCGACTGAAAATTGAGATGAGTATTATCTGGCGTTATTTCGTACTGAAAATATCTGAGAAAAGTGAGGAAGTCTAACTGTAGTTAAAATACAAACCGTGGTGTTGTTTTGTTTAACAGGTGGCAATGCGGGTGGTTTGTTGGCCAAGCCCACAGAGCTCATCGTTGTTCCCATGACAACAAGGCTTGGCTGAAATATCTGACTTCGCCCTAACTGACGCTGAGACAGAAAAACAAATGCGAGCAGAAATCGATTAGAAAGCCATGCTTTTCTGTACGGCCTTAGACACGCACAGCAAGTTGTGTCCACAATCCACTTGTATTAACTGAAAAATTGATATCTGTTTTGGAATTAACAAATTGTCCGAATATTAATTTCTGAAGATTTTGAACAACTTGCCTTTATTTTCAAAGGAAGAAACAAATTCTATCTTCAAATTCGCAAAAATCCTCATACGTGAGAAATACATAGGCCGCTTGTAACAAGAAAAAAAAAACCTCGTTTCGATATGGTTTGTCGCTTGCCAACTTTCTACACTCAAAATGTTCGGTGTTCATGCGGTGAGCGATTCCAGATTATGGGATATTTATTATTATCACTTTCGTCGACGCAAAAAAAACATCGATTGCAATTTAGAGCTGAAGATAATCGTGGAGAATTACTGCAATAAAAATGCTGCTTAATTTCGTGCTATGTTTCCTTGAGGCTAAACTGAAACGGCTCTTAGAAGTGCACCACTATTAATTCTTTACACATTTTAAAAGTTATTGATAGCGCAAACTCCAGTTGCTATGGCCTAATCTTCAGCTCTAGCTATCTCAGTAAAGAGCTATAATCGAAAATTCAGCCTTGAAACTAAAGAGGCTCAACTCGGTTTTAGTATAGCTTGGACCAAAGTCAAAAACAGAAAACTCACCTTGTGATAATGTTTGTCGTTGAAGAGATACCTCGTCGTCGGCCGTATGTGAGCAAAATAGCACTGAGGAAATAGAACTTGAAGGTTGGAGGTTATGAGGTGTAGGTGACTGGACTGGCAAAATGTTTCTTCTTTCCGTGTAGCGGTTTAGTTAATGAAGAGATATACACTTATTTACCAACCGATTTCAGTTGACAGACCGTTTAGCTATGCGGTATGGAGCTAAACGGCGTCGACTTGCTCAAGGCCTACTGATGTGAAGTCATCGTGTGCAAAGTGCGTCCTATTATTGACTGCAGGTTTAATACGCCCTGCGGTATCTGCCCTATGACACCACATGGGTACGAGTAGATAAATGTTTCTCAACTGGTAGTTTATTTGGAAAGGCGCGTCCTTGTCAGCGGCAGCAGTTTGTAAGGTGTGGCTTCTGGCATACAAGCAGCTGTTATGTCCGTAATTAAAAGGAAAAATATGTGGTGAGATTTTCCAAGAAATTTTGAGTTTCATCAGTTGAAAGCCTGAACGGTATCATATAATCCTCGAAGCACTGTTAATTGTGACAACACTGCAAAGCTAAATATGCTTTCCAGCCTCATTAATCAATGAATCTCCCTAAAAAAAAAAAAACTGTGGTCAACTTTAACATTTCTCCTCACAAGTTTAATATTAATGCATTATCAGGAAAAAAAATTCAGTTGGACCCGCTATGCGCCCGCTATGCACCTTGGAGAATGTAAATTTCGTTTTTGCCAAGAATAATTTGAATTGATATCACTTAATGGTTTCGCATCGCTTCTTTGCAGGAAAGCCATATAGTTAGTGACGGCACGAACTGATGAAAATTAAACAAATATGGCCATGCCACCTGTTGAAAAGACGTAGTCTAAGGAAATTAAAAATGGGAGACGGTTTAACGAGATTAGACACAAATATTTCTTCTGTGATATCCATGGAATGCATGGCAGCATCTTAAAATATTAAAATTTGTTGCTGACTGAAGTGAGCTTCCCTGACCGAGGAAATAAGAAATATATTTCGGACTTTATCAACTTCTTTAAAGGTTATATCGATTTCAAAACTTCCACTTTAATTTATTAAGCTAGTTCTCAAAGTCAAATTAATGTCAGATTTTAAGTAATAGGTTCCCCTAAGATAAGAACCTGGTCTTTTATTTCACAGTAATGGAAAAAAAAGGTCATTTCGCTGTACTGAGTCAAAAAATAACTCTTGAGAAGCAAGCCTCGTTAAATTCACGCGGCAGTTCCTTGTCACATCAACTCATAAAGTGACATACTTGTCATTTTCTCCAGTGCTTGGACACTGCACAACAAACGTTACTCGTTTAAGAATAACATTTTTTCATTAGACGGATATATTTCGCCTGACGTCTTATCAGAGGGAATCGCATCGTTTTTCAATTCAGTTTGTTCGTTTAGCTAATACCTGCTCACTATAATTTTGGCGCGAAATCATTACGTCATCTAGTGAAATTGGCAAATAACTCGTACCCAGGACGTAGAAGTTCCAGGCGCACGCCCAAATAGGGAAGAGACAACACAGAGATCAATGTGCGTTCACAAAACAAAACAACCAAAAACAATAACAACAACAATAACAAAAATAGCGGGACAGAGTACTCCATGCATAGTGATGAATAGATAGACGATGTTTAATCCAGAAAGCTTAGTTTTAAGTCTTCACTTAGACAACTCTGTGAAAATTTTGACAGTGAAATGCCCTGTCATGGTGAAGGAAAATAAAAGTTTTCAGCTAACGTTTGTTTACATTACTAATTTTTAGTGTGGTGAAGAATGCGTATTTGAGTTGTTGACAATTTAATCTAATTGGTAAGACAGGTGCTTGGTCGAGAGTTTACATATCGACGAATCGATGACAGGTGAAAGGTTGGAACACTCCTGAGCTAGGCTGGAAAGGGTATCAATGTTATTCTTGATCAAACGTGTCTGGCGCGCAAAGGTTTGAAATTGAACTGAAACTCCTTGACCTGTCGCCGATACTAGTAAATTATTAATACGAGAACCCAATAGTGAATATTTAACGAGTGTTGTGAAATGATAAAAAAGATAATTGAAAGTGAAGATTAAATTCCTATTTACCAAAAGATCTCACGCAATAAATAGCTTTTCTGAAACCAGGAGTTTAATCTCTTTCACGACTTTTAATCTTTGGTGGTGGATTCTCACCTACTATAAGAAAAAAGGAAAGGACCCTTGAGTTTTTCTCAGCTCCACATGTGGTTTTCCACTCGATACAGTCCACTTTATTCGATTGACAAGCAGTTGGTGCGTGCGCTGCAAATACAAGACACATTGCACTTTAATAAGGAGAATATTGTATCACCGTAGCTAAAGAGCAAGTAATCGCTTTATTTTTACAGGATGACTTTTGAAAGCGATCTTATGGAATCAGGATCAGCAAGGTGACATTCTTGAATCCCTGTTAAGGCATGGTAAGTGAATGATAGTTGCTCTTGTTTGACGATAATGCGCAGAGGAACTCAGACATAAATAGCCGCGATGAAATTCAGTTTTTATTAGCTTCCTCTACTCGAATTCCCGTTCCCGATCGTTGAAATCCGTAATCTTTTCCTTTGAGCTTTAAACGTTCGCCTGCGGACCTACGGACGTAGGGAATAGTTCTAGCAGTTTACCGAGGGATTTTATCTAGATTCGCTCTTTCACCGGCCCGGAAACACTCAGAGACCCATGTGGATCAAACTGATACCAAGGTGACTCAAAACGTTTGAATCGTTGTTACACGCGCGCGTTTGCATGATACCACTTTGTTCTTGAATTTCACTACTGGATACAAAGCTTGAGTTTATATGCAAGATTAAATCTTAAACGTGATCAATGGAATCGAACCTTTGCAGTGATTTACGTCCCTGCGCATCGCTGTTCGTAAATTTTCAAAGAAATTAAGCCAACTATTTTGAAAGTCAATCAGTAAACGGTTTTGACGTGACAAAATAATTTCTGTTTACTTTGTGAGATACTTCACTACAGTGAACCATCTGTCACTACGTAACGAAGGCACGTTTAGTATGTTAGCGTAGAAGCAACTGAGCGTGAGGAGTTGTTTTGTGGGGAGACTATGCTTGGCAGAAAAACGCTTTCCTATTGTAAATAACGTTTCTTTTTCGCGAATCTACGAATCTGATTTCGTAATTGAGAAGAAATAAGATTCAAAACAATTTTTAGCAACAGGATGCTGAAGGAAATACTTCCTTATAATTCAATATCACTCAAGCATTTCTTTATTGAACGAAAACCTGGAAATAAAGCTTTAATTTATTGTGGATTATTTGCGGAACTTTGCCGCAATCGTATTCAATTTATCGATATGCTCCAATGTATCATTTTGGGCTTTGACGTAAAATTTACACAATCGTTAAGCTCCTTTACAAAAAGTTCTAGGTCACCTAATAATAAAGCCTGTTTGCGGTAATTTATTTATTGTTTAAAATATTAATTATTTCCCACCAAAATAACGACGCCAAAAGGCAGATAATTTTCTTATTGTTTAAGAAGTAAATCCAATAGCAAAGCCTAACTTAATTGATACTTGGGACTAGCAGATTCAATTTGTCAGTTCTTCAACTAATCGATCAGTTGAAGGAGATAGGAGATATAAATGTTTAATTGATTCACCGAATAATAAAGCTCCCGCCGGTCGTGTACTAACATGTCTTATTAGTTTTTTTATTTTTTAATGTGTGGAGCGGATATCAAGTACTGATACAAGTCGAGATTTTTGGAGGCGTTTGTATTGTGTGAAGAGATAGCTGAGTCATAACTCAGGTCGCTGTTTTTCTTTGCAATTGGGACCTTAATTAAAAGCTCAGTGACTTCCGACTGTATGGTACAACGACAAAATCGGCATCGGCAATCTTGAAACGATGCAGCATGCTAATTTTTCAATAAACGTCAAGTTAGGAAGTGCCTCTTTAAACTTAGAAATACGCTAGGTGTTTAAAACTACGGTCATTTCTAGGATTGCTCCTCAAAGGTAGAAAAAGCTAACAACGAAAAACCACAACTGTAAATCTTGATAAAACTTGTGATCCCAAATTCGTCATATAATTCGTTACACACTAGTCCGAGCTTATTTGAAGGCTTCATACGAGCTCCAAAGTTCAGTTTAGTATTTCTTGCTTACAGAATGCCGATGTTCCCCGGTGCTGTACAGACCTGAAGTGCACGAGCGCGGCTAAAACTGCAAAAGAGCTGTTGGCTAAAATGGAGCAAATTCAAACGCAACTCCACAACGAAGTCGTCTTATGGAAACTGCGATACATCAGGGGAATCTGCACTGAGGAAAGCCGACAAAATCTGTATGAGCTTTTAAGGCAGTTCTCGACTTTTAACGGCATGCTGGACACAGTCATTGAATGCGAAACGAAGTTTGTTAATGAAACTCGATTGAACAAAGGCGAAGATGAAGAAGCATCGAAGGTTGAAGCTGACTTAAAAGACACAAAGACATCTAGCGAAGGGAGGATAAAACAAAACGGTGGAGATGCAAGTGAGGAGAAAGCTCTAGAGAAAAGAAGAAGATTTTTTGCAAAAGTTCAAGAGCGAAACATCAGCTTGCTGTCTCTCGTTTTAAAGGAAGTGCAAGAATGTCGCTCGATTATTGACACCACTTGCAATGGGCATGAATTGTCGGAAACATTTTCGGTAACGCTAGAAGAAACTGGCATTCAATCTTTGGATGTCTTGGAGGAGTCAATAGAGGAACAGCAGCCCGAAAGCCAACAGAGAGAGACGATGGTTGTCCTGTTATGAATAGGAATTGCTACTATTAAATTTACTTTACCAGCCGAACCAACATATGCCGGGAATATTGATACAGACGTATTGACGTTTAGAAGGAATTACAAAACGTTTTTTCCCTCCTCAGCGTATTCCTAGAACTTGGATTGCAGCTTCGGTGAAAAATGCTTCTCTGTTTTTTGTTTTTGTTTTAAACAATTACCATTAGATATATAGGGAAACACCTCAGCAAATGAAGATTGAAACAGAACCCGGTTGGTTAGGGAGCTTATATTTTATTCACTGATAGGGAGGTATCAATTTAAGTGTGTAAATTGCAATCCAGTTGATGCAGTTAATGTTTTCAATTCTTGAGTGCATTGCTTTCTCTCGTTGGCTGTTTTGTAATCACAGTGTAAAGGCTAAATTCATCTACAGCCCGCATGGACAGGAATCTTAAGGCTGTAGCCTGCGCGGATTATAACTGTTTAAAGCCCCGGTAAACAGAAAATGCTGTTTGGTGACCAAATATGTTGATGTTTGAAGGCCTGACCACACATTAAATTGTACAAATAAAATTGAACAGTGGAAAGTACCGCAAGGTAGGGCCTTGGTTTTATTAGAATTTTTAAATCGTTTCCTCAAAGGACAATTCACTCCTTTCTTTAACATTTGTACAAGAATCCAGCAACCTCCTTTCTTCATCTATCTGATCTTTGTTATTCAACACCTTGTAACAATGCCCAAATATGGTCATAGCCCGCTAAAAAAAGCAATTATCCTGTTCAAACCTGCGGAATATCGCCTGATTTTAGCCAACAAAACTGAGTCCTCGTCGGCTAAGCATCAGGCGATATTTCACGTTATTTCGCAGGATAATTGTTAAATATCTGCTTTCACTGATTTGTTTCTGATTCAAACTAGCAATTCCACAATTCAGCGAGAAACAAGTGGTTTTCAGAATTTATTTAAAAGTACCATGATTCCCGCTGGGTTCCATACTGAATGGAAAATCCATTGATGAAAATGTCTAAAATTGCACTCTTGTCAGCCCTGGTGTGAAGATCAAACATCCAGACGTAAAAAATTATGAGTCACAAATTACTCAGAATCCCTCACTCTCCTCAAGAGTTTTGTTTGCAATTAAAAATGGTGAAATGTGCTATGATTCAAATGCAGTGTAGAGCGGCAATAATTCTAATTGAATTAATAGCAGAGCGGCGCGCGCGCGGAGCACCATGGATACGAAAATATGGTTACCCAACTGTGGCGATTGCTCAGAAGGGAATAGGTCATGACTCACGTATGCGCACTGGGAATCAACAACAAATTGTCGCCATTATCCTGAGCAATCACGACGTCGAACTTATCTGATCTTTTAGTAATTTCAAGTACAATTACTAAACTTTATTTTGACGCACGCGCAGTTATTTACCCCGATCGGTGGAATTTTCGTGATGTGTGATGACAAAACGGTCTCAGTGCGCAGCCTCACAGAGTGACCTAGCTCCTTCAAATTGAAAGCAGGAACTCAAGCTAGCTGAGAATATTTCATTGAAGAAGCTTTCTTAGTGGACATGGGAATCAACAGTAACAGTAAAACTATCAAGTCAAGACAATTTAGTGATATGTGTCTGCTTAGTCAAGGAAAGATTTTGTGTGAAATGGCGTTATTATGCAGCTCTACTTTCCGAGTGACGGCTAACTGACTAAACTATCAGGTTCGTACTTCTTTTTGTTTTTTTTTTCCTACGGACATTTATATAAAATTGTTTAACAATTTTTCTAGGTTACTAACGAGATCTGTTTGCTTCAATAAACGTACGTAATTGCCTCTAGCAAGCTAATCTGGCAATGGACGGTCAGTACACGGAAGATCGTGGTAATGACAGCGAAGGTTCGAGAAATAAATTAACAAATAAAGGAAAATCGAAATAAATAGATATGAATAAGTTACTGGTCATATGAACTTGAAATTGTAAATACAAGAAATAATTACAAATACTCGAATGAAACGAAAGAATCAGCACATACACAAACAGGAGGCAAAGCATTCCAAACGGGAACAGTTCTTACGAAAAAAGAATATTTATGCGCGTTAACGGTAGATGAGCAACGCTGGAACTGGAATGGGTGTTGTGCACTAGCTCGTGCCAAGTAGG
>JAEMWC010000894.1:215000-280000 GCA_016490735.1 Pachyseris speciosa
TCATCAGTATTCACAGCCGAATGTGATTGTCCCATGAGAAATTAAGGTAATGAAATGTCTCAGGCCACTCCAAAGTAAACTAATCATAATGATGGATGGGGACAATAACGTTTAACATATGTTGCTCATACAATGGACTGACAGTGGTCGGGCATGTGATCCCTTGGTGCAGTTTGATGACTTGATAGAATTCCAATCAAACTTCAACTTACAGGTAAGTCTCGTTTAATTTATCAATTCTATCTCGTCGTCACTGCCCTAGAGATCCCATGAGATTTTAAAGCCAAGACAGTCACATGAGGAAAAACACCAAAATTCAATGACAAGGGTGTATTTATAAACAATTCTAAGCCATACGGTAACACGAAGGCCTGCCCACAAAGGCAGAGAGCAAGAATCATACCTTGCTAACAGATAATCAAGCTATGGAGTCACCTAGTAAACGAACAATATCAAGAGGGCTGAGGTCCAATAGCCCTAACTTGTTGCTAAGCAAAGTGATACTAAATCTCATATAGTTACTTAAATAATAATAGCACAGGCCTGTAAGCCAAAAGCTCTTGTCTCTGGTCTATTCGATCTGAAGTACAGCAGATGCAAAGGTGGATGTCTCATCTGGTTTATTGTAGAACTGGTCAAAACATCTTGAGGATGACCATCCAGCTGTGCGCAGGATTTCAAGAATGGGGACACTTTTGTCCTGCGTTTGCTTTAGAGGTGGCTGCAGCTCTTGTACTGTGTGGTTTGAAGGCTTTAGTGTCAACACCAGCCAACTCCATCGCCAAACGGATCCATCTGGAAATAGTTTCCCTTGAAACCTGTTTGTAAGGTTTGATAAAACTGATAAAAAGTTTACTTTCAGATCCCCTCAGAGGCTTGGTACGCTCGAGATATTCTTTCAAATAAGTAGACACACAGAGTGATGAATCAGCAGGGTAAGCTTTTAACACAACAGATGGAGCTCTATAGCCAGGCCTGCTTTGTTTGACATGTTCAGTGAGTAGAAATTCAAATCCACCAGGCACTTCTTTCATGCAAGCAATGTCAAGCACGTGTAAAGTTTGTCCTCTTTGTGCAGAGACCAAGGCTAGAAGCATAACCAACTTGAGAGTAAGCAATTTTAACTCAAGCTTCTCAGGAGGATTCAGGAGGAAAGGTAAGTTAAGAAAGGTTGTACATCCCAAGTTGACTGGTAACGAGATGTTGGTGGGGAATCTTTGTGTATACCTTTCATGAACCGAAAAACCAGTGGATGACTGCCAATGGCCATATTATTCTTAGGTACAGTGACTGCGGATATGACACTCCTGGTAGTATTGATGGTTGTGTAAGTCAGACCCTTATCATGGAGGCTGAAAAGAAAATCTAAAACTGCTGTCAATGGTGGGTCCTAAGGATCAGCCTTCCATTCACGACAAAAGTCAATCCACTGTTTGATGTACGGTTTGTACTTTTTGTGCGTTCCATCAGACCAGGACTTGAGGATGATCGCTGTAGCCTTGTCTGAAACATTTCTCTGCTGGAGACTTTTCCGGAGAGCTTGCAAGCCATCAGTCGGAGCTGTTTCCGAAGGGGGAGTAGCGCATGGTTGTGCGGTTGTGTCAGCAGGTGATTCGACTACAGAAGGAGGACAGGTTTGTGGAGATTAAGAAGAGGAGTGGACCAAGGTTGTGTCTGCCAAACGGGAGCTGTAAGTACTCCAGTGGCTTGATCCTGCTCTATTCTCCGTAGGAAGGCTGTTATAACGCTGAAAGGGGGAAAAGCATAGAAATAACAGTCTTTCCAACTCATAAAAATGCATTGACATATTTAGCGCCAGAGCTGGTTTCCAAGACACGTAATTGGCAACCTTAAAATTAAGTCTGGATCCAAACAGGTCGAATTCAAAAGGGCCCCACATTTTGGCTAGCTCTGCAAAAACCTCCAAGTTTAAAGACCACTCAGTGGAGCTGTTAATTTGTCGAGATTAAGTATCAGCATCCACATGGGTAGACCCAGGGATGTGACAAGCACTGAGCAAGACCACAGATTTCACACACCACAGCCAAATTTCCTGAGCCATATCATTACATGCGGCAGATTAACATAATTTCAATTAACATAATGTCAATTATGTTAATGTCTCCACATTCGACAATGATGACATGAGGTCGTCGAAATGTCATGTAACGTTTTTATCGTTAATTTTCCTTTTGAAATGTTTTTCTAAATCGATCTTTATCAGAAGATTTAATCCCCCCCCATGTTATTAACGTATGCTACTGTAGCTGTACTATCAGACTGAATTCTGATATGTTTGTTGTGAACATTGCTGAGGGGAGACTTCAACGCCAGCAGAACCGCTTTCAGCTCTAAGCAGTTAATATGAAAACCTTGTTCTTCCAAGCTCCAGAGACCACCAGTTCTCTGAAACCCATGTGCTGCACCCCAACCTCTGGTAGAGGCATCTGTGGTAAGGATCAGGTCAGGGTCTCTCTGAACAATAGTGTTAAATGAAGAGCCTACATTGTGCACTCACCGGGTTCATTCTGATCTAGATTCATTTGACAAAATCACTGGTGCATCATAATTGCCCTTACTCACCCTCAAGGCAAGAATTTTATTCTTTTCTAGGTTCCTATAGTATAACTGCCCGAACTGAACAGCAGGGAAACAAGAAAATATCAATCCTATATCTTGAGCAACTTCTCTAATACTTAATCTGCTCTTGTGCAATAAGGTCTGACAAGCCAGCCGTACACGTTCAGCTTTAGCAGGTGGGAGTCGAATTGTCATGTATACACTATTCAACAAGAAACCAAGAAATTCCATTTCTTGTGTTGGCATCAGGACTGACTTTTCAGAGTGAACCGCAAACCCCAAACTAAGGAAGATATCAACAGTGTCCTGAATATTCTGGGCACAGGCACTGTAACCATATCCTAACAGGAATGAATCATCTATATGTCCCATACAAATACGACCCAAAGATCTGATATGGGAATAAACTGGTTTCAATATTTTAGTGAATAGGCGAGGAGCACAAGCCAGGCCATTGGGCAAACATGTATACTGAAAGTAGCTACCCTGCCATTCAAATTTCAAGTATTTCCTATCCTCCGTCGCAAAAGGAACTGAATAATAGGCATCCTTAAGGTCAACCGATGCCATAAAACACCCTGGACGCATACGTTTGAGGGCCGTTTGAATAGTATCCATTTTAAAATAGAATTAGGATACAAATCCATTAAGATTTTTAACATCATTCTATAAGTGCCATCCTTCTTAGGACGCACCAAAATCACCTTCTACATGGTCTGTAGGCTCAACAACTCCTTTGTTGAGCAGCTTAATAAATTCTTCATTGAATATCTCCCTTTCGGAAAGTGAAAAAGGCATTTGTTTAGGCCGGTAAAGCTGGAAGGGGAGAACACCTCCAAACTCAATGTGATAGTGCTTTATAGCATCAAGTATGACCAGGTCAGTAGTCAGTGACTCCCAACCGCCTACTTGGTCTTGAAGCCTTCCAGTTGAGAAATTTGCAACCATATGGGAAAGATTTCCCTTGTGTATGGGGGTTGAGCTCTAGTTTTATCAACTCTTGTTGCTTTATGTTAAGTTTAAAATTAGCATTAGCTAGAAAAGCAATGCAATCCATGACATGATCAAGGATCTTACGTGTATTCGGTGTTGTTCCAGCGTGAAGGTCCGTCACCAGCTGGTAACCTAAGATAGACAGGGCTGATAAGCCTTGAAGGAGCGGTTCTTGTACCCACTGGAATGCTAGGTCAACTGTTCTGCTACGCCGTGGTAGCAAATCCCAGATTTACTCGTTAACTTTTGTGGTTGACAGAAATTTGCAATTCTCTGGATGGTGATATCTCTCAACCCGTTCTTTCACTGTTTCTCGTGAAAGACCGCCAGTGGCAATGTTATCTTTTTAGGCCAGCTATTTTCTCTGTTATGGCAGGAGATTTCTCCTTGTACTGTACAAACGCCTGGGTCAGGCTCTCAATGATATTATCCGGCGACCCTGAATCTGGATAGGAGGCAGTTTTCTTCGCCGCGTTCGCTGCATTGTCGCTCGGGTCAAGCATATCACTTACAGCTGCATAGATATCCACTGCGCCGCTTTTTGGCCCGATTCGGTTCTTTTCCTTCGTCTTCGTCTGAGTCAGTACGGAGTAGGATGTCTTCTTTAAGACGAGCAAGCATAGCTGTCTGAGTTTCTGAAGCCTTAGTAAGTTGAGCCAAGGTGGTTGTTAGTCCTTGTAGGACCGCCATATTGCTGTCCGGAAAGTTATCTCTGTCGTTAGTCCTCTGAATGTCTCACTGTAAATCCGCCCAAGCCATGTATAAAAAGCGTTATATCGAGTGAATACGGTACTAAGTCCACAGATTCGCTAAAAAGTGATTTTTAAAACAATCTTCATCGGATGATGAAACCTCGTGCTTATACCCATTAAGTGCGCGAAAAGCACTGATTATGAACATGCGTCAAGCTATCTCATGGGATCCCTGGGGCCGTGATGACGAGATAGAATTTTAAATTTTATCCGTTGTTGGATGGGTAGCCAATGGAGTTTCTTGAGAAGAGGCGTTACGTGATCATATTTATTAAGCACTATTCTCGCAGCCCAGTTTAGAACTCGTTGGAGCCTTTTCAATAAATATTTGGGAACTCCATACAGCAAGGAGTTACAGTAATCCCCATCGAGCTTTGATATGAGATATGTTTGTTACTTGTCTAATTTTTCCACTTTCTCCAAGAAGTTTCGTAGAAACATAAACATCGTGTAATGTTTTCTTGCAATGTTTTGCTTTTGATCCGTTTTGTTTTGTATTCCTTTACGCTTTCGTCTGAAGGTAGTTTGGACTCAAGAATTTTGTTTTTTGCTTCTTTGTTTTTTATTTTCAAACGTTTGCTATCGACTAGTTCATCTGGATCGCAAAACTCTCCATTTTACCTCTCGCTGTTCAATTTTTTTGTACACAAAATTTGTCCAAGAAAATCCATGCGAAGATGTTCGGTGCGAGTAAAAATTTTAAAATAATCGTGGACAACCGCATTTAGTCTTGGCTAAATATATATATTACAGGAAGATGTAGAAAGAAAAAAAGAAGAGAGAAGCCCATGCAAGGAGCTTTCGATTTTCTTCGTTTCCACTTTCGATTAGGGGTTTTTTCAACTTTAACTTCAGCCACGTCAACAAAACCTTCCTTTCCTCGTTCAGCATTTTGACAATCAGCTGAAACAACGGTGTAAACAAAACAAGGTATCTGTGGATACAAGCGAATGAGATGGCGCAGCGTGCATGCGCGAGCAAAAGTGTTACCTTACCCACAAGTGTTACAGTCAAGTGGAAAAGTCTAGCTGAAAGCAGCATTAACGGCTTCTACACAACACACGAAAAGGGTATTCACACTGCACTATCAGCGTGGTTGCAGGTGCAAATGTCAACAAAAAAGAAATAAAAGGACTAAGAAACAGGAAGTTGAAGTTGATTTTTATTGAAGCGGTATTAAATAAATGCAGAATTACCTGACCAGCAGGTAGCATAGTTAATCTAGGCTGGCCAGAAATAGGGAAAAAGGAAAGACAGGTAAAAATATTATGTTGGTAAGAAAATAAAATGGAGATTAAAACGTGAACAACGGTGAAAAAAAGAGAAGAAAAGGCTGAATAAAAAGCTGATTAGAACATCAAATGAAGACAAAATGGAAGCACTACCACCTTGTACCACTATTGCGTTTCCATCTACAGGCGTTAAGACAGCACGTTAAAGTTAAGAAGCACGTTTCTTTAACCTGCATACAATTTCTTCTAGATCGTAATACGATTCATAAAACTCCGAAATTTCAAATAGCAATGTTCGAATTCTTTCTTCAAATTTATGTTTTGACAAATTACGATTACAATTAATGAATAAAGGGGATTAGTTTCTAAAGAAACTGTGGTGCTGCGTCGGTGGGGGAGTGAAACACGAAAATTTGGTTTATCAACGGAGTTGATAATGTAAATTGACCACCGTACAGGGATTCGATTAGCTGACGTTTCGAGCGTCAGCCCTTCGTCGGAGCGAATCGAGGAATTGTGGGTTGTGTATGGTTTATATACAGAAAATGGAGCTACGCTATTGGTGGTAACATGGTAACGTGAAAAACAGGAATAAATTAATTGAATGGAAAGCGCTCGTTGATACCGTGGGGATTAAGAGTGCCAATTTGAAAGATCAGTTTTTGCTCGAGATTTTTACGGCTTTCCGTGGTACCTTGATGTAGGGAAAGGCCGGAGATCGACATGTGTTGTTTGGAATGGTTAGGGAGATTAAAATGCCGAGCGACGTTTATTTTAATAGTGGACCGATGGACTGGACAGAAGAACACGACAAAGCTTTATTGAATGAAGTTAGAGTACAAAATCCATTCAAAGCGAAGAAAAAGACAAACACCAGAGCTAAAATTTGGTCATCTATCGTCGAGTCGCTGAGTGGATTGGAAAATCCCTTGTTTAAAAAGTGTATGACTAAAAGATCCGTACAGGATAGATACACCTTGGTGTCAGAAAAGTATCGCCAGAGAAGGAGAAGGAAAGAAAAAGCCAGTGGAATTAGCCCTTCTTATTTCGAATTCGATCAGCTAATCGAAGAATGTATCGACTTGTAAAAATTAGAAGATGACCTTAGACAGAAAGATGGTAAGATAGTAAGTCTTACATTTGTGCGATGTTTTAAAATACTAAATGAGAAATGCATTTAAAGCTTTACTAAATGTTTTGTATGTCTCCATAATTTACCCTGTTACTGATTCTTTGTGATACAGTTTATTTCGTTATATATATTTTATTTTGTTATCATTTATAATTTTTTTTCAAGTTTTTTTTTTCTGGGACCTTTCCGAAAATCACTCCTGTGAGAGAGTTTAGTGGGTGTAACTGGACATGCTAAATCAACACCTTTTATTATTTTGCTAAAGTCATTTCACAGCGTATTTTGGATGGTCTTTCTAACACTTCTGATTTGAAGGGGATGGGGAGACAGGGAGAAAATATACTTAGTATACCTCACTGAAGTCCAAGACCTTGTTCTTTTAGGTCAATTCGCTTCTTCAAAATCAGAAAAGGATAAAGGAAGTGCTTTGGAAATGGGGATTGCCATGGAAACTTCTGCAGAAAGTAAGAAGAGGAAAAGTGGAGAAGAAGAAGATAGCGGGAAAAGTGAGAAGAAGGAAAATGCAGAAATACGGGGTCTGACACCCTTGAATATTTGAGAGAACAAAATGCTGAAAAAATGAAGATCAGAGAGGAGTTAGAGATGAAGGAACGTCAGCCGGAAATAGAGAATCAAAGATATGAAAGTATGATGCATTTTATTCAACAATAACAGCATCAACAGCATCAACTACAACAGCAGCAGCAACAACAGCAGCAGCAGTTCCAAGCCCTCATGCAGCAGCAAAGTCAACTGATGATGACTTTGATTCAGCAAATTAACAAAAACAAGGATTGATATTTTTAGAAGACCTTCTTGTAGCATGATTTCAACAATTTTAAGTTGATTGTAGTTATATTACTGACAGCCATTGAAATAACCAAATGCATTTACTACCTTCTAGCTGGAAAGCTGTTTTATTGTTATATGGTCATATACAACATTATGAGTACGTTGCGACACCTGTCAAGTGACATGAGTGTTCCATGACATTTGTACTGATTGATTTTATATGCTGCTTTCATGAGCTATACAGCTATAGCTGGGATCTTTTAATGATAATAGCCTTTTAATGAAAAACATGCACAGTTCAACATATGAAATACAGTATATAAATTCATGTCATATACATAGCATATTTACAGTTTCAAGCCTTTATGGCACAGCAGAGTGAGCTGATGAAGGCCTTAATATTGAACTCTAGATCTAATGGCAACAAAAATTCATTTTGACAGGCTGATGGGCTTGAGTTAACTGTTCTCGATGCTTCAAGGTTAAGGTATTCTGAGTTTAATTACGATAATGGTATGACAACTTTTGCAGTTAAACAATAACATTCATTGAACTTTGACACGTTTATGTAATGGCGGACATTTGGAATGGTCAATGACATTTTAAAAACAGGCAAATTTATTTATTGGCAATATGTAAACTATCAATTTTAAGCAGCCAAGAAATATACATTTTGTAACAAAAACAACTAATTATTTACAACTGTACATTGAAATGTATTATTTATTTGGAAATATCCATCTTAATGAAAAGAATTGTACAGTTTTATTTGTTTTAGTTTTTCCTGTTGATTTAGTTAAAGTACTCTTGCAAGGTTGGAGGCTCAAGTTAAAAAAATTTAGTTGTTTGATTGCCATACAAACATGTGATTGCATTTTGAATTAGAGAACAGATCAAAAACATTTTTCCCACAGAGCTCAACCCTAATTTAAGATTGTTTTTGAAATCAGGGGCTTTAAAAGACCTGACAAGTTCTCCAAAATTCCACTCTATTGATTCTCGTACACCGCCCATACTTGCAATAAATGCTTCCATCTCTGGTGTCAAGACATTCTGTCTGAACGGTACCTGAAGATTAATTCGAAGTGGGTAAGCTGGGTCTCCATATAGACATAATGGTTGCCCAGTTGTAGAATATGCATGCTGCTCCAGCCTGTCGAGAAGATTAGAATCTGCAAGAATTCCTGAGTCATGCCTTCTACCCTCTGAAATTAAAATGTGCAGAATTGGAAGTTTCTGTAATTACTAGATGGGAATGTTGTCTTAATGACAGGGTATTATCAGTCTGCATTCCATATTTAAACTGAGATCTGGAACTCAAGGTTAGCTGCTTTTAAGTGCCTGATTACATGGCGAATTTCATCCCGGGTTGAAGTTAGGCCGTCCCACCCATCCCACCTCACACACCACCCCTTCCCTGGTGTGGGCTCTGGGAATGAGTTTGTTTATTTCACTGAAAACACCATTACTGCGCATACCCAAACTCACTTCCAGCCCGGGCTGAAATTTGAATGTGATTACAAGAGGTCATTTCACAAAACCGGGTTGGAAATGTTAGCCCGGGCTGAAATTCTCTCCATGTAATCGCAAACGCCCCTTTAAGAAGATTTGCTTTGGAAGCCGGGGTAAAATTTCAGCCCGGGCTGAAATTGGGCATGTAATCAGGCCCTAAGAGGCACCACTGTGTTGTTGCAAACTGTTAATAAACTTCAAGCTTCAAATTTAGCTCTTGGTTTATGACAGCTATTTTAAGAAGGCTAGCAGTCAGGGGACAAATTTTCTGAATATGCCTACTATTTCTGCAATGTGATTTAACTCTCGTTGTGACTTTCTTTCTTCAAAAGCTACACTTTCAATAAGTACATGTGCATGGTATTAATCGAGAATAGAGTAATTGAATTGTGGAATAAAAAAAGGTATTGTCATTTTTTACAAAAGATGTTGACCATGACTTAAACTTTGTGGCTCCTAAAAGAGCCTTTGCTTTCTTGTGAGGTGCCTTGTGAGCAAATGTCCACTGCTACTCATTCTTGTACTTCAACAGATCATCTTCTACACTCTGATCCAATTTGTTAGCTTTGCCACCCACCCAGAAGATGGCAGCCATCGGCATGTTGCTCTCGTTCTCTGTGTTGACCTACTGGATGATCTTGCACTGTGACTGAATAAACACATTTCTATGCAATGAAAGAGGCAAGAGGGACGAAGACAAAAGGATGGATGGGTAGGGACAAACTGTAAAACAATGTGGGCTAATAATCATAAGTCATGCATCATAAAATAACAGAGGGATAGGGACAAACGAAAACAATTGGACTAATAAATCATGTAAGTCACACATCACAAAATACCAGCAGTAAGGATCTCGCTAGCATTAGCTTGTCTGTGGATATTACAAAAGTCTGAATCAATGAGTGTGGAGGTGTCATGAAACGTCCCTTTCTCCAACCCTCCTACAGCTGCATGTATTCCGTGTAATGAGTTTTTAATATGTTGACCAATTCTAAGTACGCACCTACTGGACCAAACAATTTGCAATTAGACCATTTGGTAACGTTACCGACTGGAACTTCGACTGGCACAAGTGCACTCTTTTGTGGCCATTAAATACAACTTTCTGGCACTGAGTAGGTCTGCATATTGGACGAACTGTACCATCGATGAAGCCAAAACAGTTTGTTAATGCAGCACCCTTCTGAGTCACAGCATCTGCATACATTTCTAATAACCCAGGATTTAATATATCATTGTTCCATTGTGTCAATCTGTGCGCGTGAACATCGTAAATGTAATCCATTACATTGTTGGTGATCATACTCAGATCAGCCACTGGTCTTCTAAATTGGGGTATCAGTAGTAGTACCGACACTGGTAAGACATTTTTCTCTTTCTCAACAGGATACAAAGGCCCTCCAACTTGTATGCTCTTGTCCTCTGGTGGCAGCGTAAGCTATTTAGTAGCTGAAGCACTTCAGCAAGTTGATGCAAGTCTTTCTTTTCTATTCTAAATTCCGCTTTGCACTCCGCCTCCTCAATACCATCGATGTCACTACTGGTGCTGTTAGTCCGATTTCCGACACTCATTTTTCACACGTCTGAGAGAGAGTTATGGTTAAGGAATAATATCTTCAAAAAAATTTCGTTTAAAAGAATGACGAATAAGGGAAAAATAATATCTTCAAAATAATGGATACCGATGTGGTTTAAAGAAAAATACAAGAAAGGTTTAAGGGAAAATATCGTTATGGTTTAAAGAAAAACACAAAGAGTTTTAAATAACATATATATATGAGTATGTCAAAACGTAATTTGAAAAAAATGTCGAAAAAAGAAACGTCTAATGAGAATAAACCGGCGCCAAATAAGGTGGTTTATAATCTTGAAAATACAACGAATTGTGATACGGAAGTACCTGAATATTTATCGAATTGTGATTCGGAAGTGCATGAATATTTATCGAGTGAAATAGAATACGTCGAATGTCCATTTTGTGATCAGAAAATAGGAAAACACAGTGTTAAGAAAGAAACGTGTTGTGACAAACAAGAACTTATTAATGATAAAGCAATTGTCTGTAAGAATTGTGGTACAGTTCAAGGTTATGAAAATATTTATGAGTACATTGATTTTCATAAAAGTAAGTACAAAATGAAACGTAAATCAGTCTATGATCGGAAGTATCATTTAATTAAAAAGATTGATATTTTCCAAAGTAAAAATAAAAGACAACTGGCTTTCTGTGACAAGGATAAAATAATGAAGATTTTTGAAGAGATAGACAATGTATTACCACAATTGAATGAAAATCGGAAAAGAATAGTGAATGTTGATTTTATTCTAAAAAAATATTCAGTATGATGAAATTGGATATTGGAGATGATATTATAATCACTAAATCCAAAAAAACATTAATTGATTATGAAAAATATTGGCAAAAATTATTATCACTGATTGGAGATGAAATCAATTTAATTATTCGGAGGTGAAAAGTTTGTCATATTTCAATATAAACTTGTCAATTATTGGACTGTTGTCTGTTATAAAATCATCAGTTTGAGTCATGGTTATTTTTAACAAATTTAAATCAGATTCACCACTTCTCAACATATTTTTAATAGAATTTAACAGATGTTGGTATGTTTGAAATGCATACATACATTGTTGTATTTTAAGATCCAGATTTTTATGTTTCATCCATCCTTGAATTAAAACTGCACCTGTTGACACAGCAACAATAGCAATTCCACCAGTGGCAATAGAGGCAGCCAAACCTCCAGATGCAAAAATAACAGAAAGTGAATTTCCTGCAATCTTCCATTTTTTGAATCTTTTTATTGCTTGTTTGTATGCCCAACATTTTTTATGATACGTTTTATAATAAGATTTTAATTCATCAACTTGTTCTTTTGACAGTTTGGATGAAACATGGTTCCATCCCAATATGCTTTTACGACGGTTTGCCATATAAATACATTACATAATATTTTATATTTTAATTCCTTTTGACAGACAATAAAGTATTCCAGAAATCTGACCACACAATGCAGATTTTTTCATTAGTTTCGATGTTGCATTCTCTGATATGGCATAACAATACCCTCGGTCTAATGAATAACGGTCATAGAATCTTCCAAAAGCGTCATGAAGAATACTATGTGAGTGTAATATATCAACCCAACCAAATGTTCTTTCCAATAACCTTGTAATGCATCCAATTCCTGGTCCTATGAGTCCTATTTCTCCATTGTTTAATTCAAGAATTTCATGAATTGATATGTACGTCTCAAAATGATTCAGAAACAAAAACTGATATACGAGACATGATTTCAATATTTTATCACTGATATGTATATGTTGTTTTTTGGCTTCATCGAAAAGATAATCCACGTATTTGATTATATCTTGTATCATATATATAATATTTATATAAATTATTTTTTATGGGACGAAATCGACAAACAAACGTGCCAATGCGCCTTTTCTACTATCATTTATTACGAATGATACGCCAGTTGCTTCATTGGGTATTCTGAGAAAAAGATGGGAAAATGTTACATTTATTTGACTAATTGGAATATTGAATGATTTGAGAAGTTCGTTATTACTATTTCGAGTATTATAGTTAACAGAAAGGGGGGAATATTTTCAGATCCATACGAGTTATAAAAGTGAATAAAACGAACGGGGACCAAAATGAGGGGAATACGAAAGTATGTTTTTGGAATTCAATAATCGTAGTAACAAGGCCTATTAGTCGGCAAACCATTCCACGCCAAACCACAGGTTTAGAAAACCGAACAGCACCACCGAAATAACTGAATAAAGCTTCGTTTCTATCGAAAACCGAATTGCCATTCAAATTCAAATTGCCACCCAATTTTGGTTCTTTAATAAGAAAGCTGTTCATGTTAATATGGTTTAACATTGTTAATTCATCATTTTGACCATCAAACAAGTTTGTCGACCCATTCTTCACAGCGTTTCCATCCAAGTCCAAATCATTTCCCATTTTCGGCTGATAAAGGGAAAACGAACCAAGGTCCATGGCGGTCTCCATTATCATTCCGGTGACGCCCGAGCGGAACATATCCAGACTACCATTGTGAATGCGTTTTCCATTCAAATCCAAATCGCCTTGCAGGACCATTTCCCCATTTTTCACAAGGAAAGGTTGGACAAACACTGTGGAAGGAACTCTTGACACTGTTCCATTTACCTCATAAACAACCATATGGCCAGTTGGGTCTGGAGATGCGGTTTTTCCATGTAGATCAAGGTAAATATATTCTCGTTGACCCACCTGGCGTTTTTGGAAATGCAATATTGTTTTGACATAGGCCGCAATAGTTGACGTTGCTTGAAAAGTTTTTGAGGTTTGTGCACCAAATGACAGCGTGTCGGCGGTTGCATGGACACTGACATTTCGCATTTCCGGGGGGAAAAACTCCACAACAAAGGTATAAAAACCAATTGGAAGTCTGAAAAGGTTAAAACCAATTCTGCTGCGTACTGTTCAGTTCCATCTTTGTCATCAATGAGTGTAAAATTGTACGCGTTTTTGTTTATTAGGTGGGGCGGGCGCTGAAAAGTTACCAATGCTGTGCACTGTAATGTTGTTTTCGGCAGAAGATTCGTCAATGTCTTCCATGAGGTATTTGAAGGGGTTTTCTTGCGGGCCAGAGTTGTCAACATGGGTTGCGTCGACATATCTCTTGGTCGCCCCGCTGCTCGCCGCTACAGGGTCTTTTAAGTTTGCAAGCGTGTTGTTGTTCATGTCAATGTCGCCCGTCATATGCCCGCCAGAACGTTTGAGAAAAGGGGCTTGGTCAACGTAAATTTTGTTGGCAACATGTTTGTCAGCGGTTGGTACCCCAACATTTTCGATTTTGTGGTTGGCCAAAGACAAATTGCCATACATCGCGGTCGAACCATCTCTTCGGTATACTGTTTTGTAACAGCGTCGTCTATGTTGAAGGGTGGAGCAAGATTAGTAATGGCATTGTTGTTCATGTTGAGTTTTTTTTTAGCAATCGCATCGAGTTTGGTTTGCAAGCCTTGGTCAACATATTTTTTGTTAACGGCATTTTCAGCTGGCGTGCTGTTGTCAGCGTCTTTCAAATCCTCAATTGCGTACCCAGCCATGTTCAGATCGCCCAGCGCCGGGTCGGCTCCATCCCTTTTTTAAACAGCTTGCAATTTCAGAGTCAACGTAGCTGTTTGTGGCGTGAAGGATGTCCTTGGGGTAACCCATTCTGATGATAAGGTTTTCCCCCATGTCCAGGTTTCCTGTCATTGCAACGCTTCCGTCATTTTTTATGAAAGTTGTTGTGTTAATTTTAGCTATTTCGGCATCAACATAACTTCGACTTGCTTTATCATTAATGACGACGTCCTGCTTGACGTTTTCATCATCAACATAGGATTTATTCGCACTGTCTTTATCATCTGTTGGTGTTGCTACATTTGTCAATTTCTTGTTTTCTATATCATAATTTCCATCTTCGGTTAGTTTGTATCCAACTCCATCAGCTCCTTTTAGACCTCTTTCACCTATTCTAAATGACCGATGTGATCATGCGAAGGTAAGTAGTTAAATATACCCATATAATATTATATTAGATATTACCATAAAAGTTTCTCTTCACTGTTTTCATTGGCTTGTCTACATAACAGAAAGAATATGGTTTATTAGTTGCTTTAATATACTTATCCTTATCAATTCCAAGTTCTTGGGATATTAAGTTTCTTTCTCTTGATGATGGGAAGTCATAAAGACAAAAATGGCTGCAATTTAATCTGATTGGTTTCGGGCACCCATAAAAGGATTAAGTGAGATATATCACTGAGTAGTTTTTATGTCGTCCTTGAATGAAATAGTCAATGAGAGGCTTCTGTTTTTTTTTCACACACAAAATCATCAAAAATAACCAATCTCTGAATATCAGTGTTTTGCAGTTGTTCAACAGGTAAAATTTCATCTTGGCTGCATATTAAAACAGGATAACCGACTTGTTTGCTTATCCCATCCATTTCTTTCATCAAAGTCTGGTATTTGTCTTGGTCAAGATTTTTGGCGTATAAATGGATTTGATCGTAATAGACCAATGGTTTGAGTAAAATATGACTCAACAAATTAGTTTTGCCAGATCCTGAATTTCCAGCGAGAAGCATCCTGAATATATTTTTCGGCATGTAAGGATACAATTGTTTGAAACAATTATTTGATTCCTCACCACTGTCATAGTTAGGTATTTCCATATATGATTACGTTAGATAATAACATTTAAGTTGAGATAAGTTTTTTTTATCTAACATAACTATATGGATATAGAGAGAATAAAAAAGCTTCTACAAAGTGGAATTGAAGCTGGAAATAAGACGAGAGAAGTTCGTGAAGTTATCAAGACTTTTGAAAACACAAAAAAGCATGTATATGATGAAACATCAGAATTATTTAAACCTTCTATTGATGTTCAGAAAAGTGTTAAAGAAAGCATAGACAAAAAACAGGATGAAGTCATTGAACAGTTGAAAAAAAAAACCAACTAGCTTTAACACAAGGACTTGATGATGTTGCAGAAACGAATCGCAGAGCAATTATATTGGATTCGGAACTTCCTAAAGCCATTGAAGCACCAGTAGATGAGGATGATGTTGGACTTGTTGGCAAGAAAAAAACCACCATATTAGCGATTGATAACAATTTCAATAAAGATGAGAGAATTATATTAAAAAATCACAAGCTTTTGAAACCAAACGATTTGACTCAAGTCAACCCACGAAAACTTCTTGAAGAAAAGAAAAAAGCACACGTAAAAACACTAGAAGATAAACAATCTTATGAAAAAGAATTACAAACTTTGAACAAATACAGAGAAACGATTGCAGATGTACTGGCTTCTTTCAAGTACACAGAAGGGCAAGGAATTTACACACAGAGAAAAAGAAACGCCTATAAAATTTCACAAAATGGACAATATGGTGGTTTGATCATCGACCTTCCGAAACTGTATGGAAAACTAAAAGTTGTGGCTCATAAAAACGGTCAAAAAGTATATGATAAACAGGCTGACTTTGATACACTTGATCTCCTGACAAAAAGATTCAACAGCAAAAAGAAATACTCTGAATTGGCAAGAACTGTGTTCAATGACATCAACAGACTGAGTGAAATACCAATCCATCGGACATCAAAGAAATTTTCAAAGCTTGGAGCTGGTGTTGTTTATTATAATAATATAGAAGACTTGCTTTCACGACTCGAGCTGCTTGGAGGGTCTATTTCTGCTGGAAATAACAGTACCAATGTTAGAGATGAATTCGTGAAGATATTACATGTTTTAAAAAGATTGAATGTCATAGATGATAAACTACTCAATGACCTGATAAAAAAGATAATATAATAACATTCTAATTTAAAAATATTCTTAATCTAATATAATAGTATATGACAGAAATTTCATTACGATTTAACAGTAAAAACAGAGACAAAGTCGGTGTCAGTTTTAGTCATGATTTTACTAAAAGATTCAATAGGCCTCTCAAGTTATCAAACGAAATGAAATACGAAAGTGCTGTAAAAACTATCAATATGACATACAGTTGGTATAATATCAGGCAATCTTATGGAAACAATCAAATAAAATACAGCTACAACAAAGGTACAAACTGGGAAACAATAACTTTTGTTTATGGTATGTATTCATACGACGATATCAATAGTTACATTCATGAGTATATGAAAAAAAAATAAACATTTGGTTGTTGATGATCCTGATGATGACAAAAAGAAGTATGGTATCAATATGTTTTTCGTTTTATCAACATATCGTGTTTTGATTGAACTTGATGAAAATTATCAAGTGGATCTTAGAAATTTTTAATTCAGAAAACTTATCGGTTTTGAGTCAAAAATAGTTACACAAACAGAGTATGGAGCATATCTTCCTGATATTACGAGAGGGGTAGATGAAATTGATATTAACTGTGATAAAGTCATAGACAGTATCGTTGACGGGAATAGCACCAGTACTATTGCTGTTATTCCAGTTAGCAATCTAGTCGGATCTTTACCCTTTACTTACAAACCTCGTTTTCTTTCATATAATCCAGTTTCAACCCATACAATCAGTTCAATACATTTTTATGTCACTGATTCTTCTGGAGCTCCAGTTCATTTGAATGGTATCGACTGGTATATATAGACATCTTTTTAAGAGGAACACCAATTTAATACAAGACAAAATAAATCTTTTAGATCGAGACCAATTTGGTGCGATTGTGTGAAAAAAATAAAAAATCTCATTATATAATATATGAAACGGTTTGAATATAAAAAATATAGTGAGAAAGATTTGAGTGAGAAAGATTTGAGTGAGAAAAAACAACATGGTGAAGGTCTGACAGACATTTTCAAAGCAGTTGGAAAAAAGCAACTACAACAATTGGTGAATATGCTGGTAAAAAAGCTGGTGACAAAATAATAGAACTTTTAAGCAAAAGAAAGACAAAAAAAACATCAATCCAAAATGAAGTGAATGAAAGACAAAAAACATTAACGCAGGATGAAGTGAATGAAAGACTCAGTCAACTTCTCTCAGGAAGACTAAAAACATTAACTGATTATGAAGTGAATGAAAGACTCAAAAGAATTTTAAACTAAGAGAAATTAATCCTAAATAACCCTTATATTTTATCTAAACTAATTGTATGTGACAAACTATCGAGAATCAAAATATATTGAACGATATGAAGATGTAGTCTTTGAACTTGAGACGGCATTGATTTCTGCAGTTGCAAACAATGCTCATCAGAAGAAAACTGGTTATCGTTTCGTTGTTGATAACAGCGGAGAAACTACACCATTCGATTGGTTCAATGCTCGTTTAAATGTTGATTTCATTGTAAAGAAGCTTGCAGATGGAGCTGATATAGCTGCTGATGATCGAAACTGCGTGGTAAATTCCGCTCTCTCTCTTATCTATCACATAAATGTAAAAATGAATGGTGTTGATGTTTATGAATGTAGAGAAGCTAACCAAGCGACAAACATCAAAACCTTGCTTCAGTATTCCAAAGGTTATGCTTCCTCTCAAGGGACAAATGAGATTTTTTATCTTGACACAAACAGACATGCTGAAGACAGAGTAGCTCAAGCTAATTATAACAAAGGATTTGCATCTCGTAAACTGTTGTTGAATGGTGCAAATGGTATTGTAAATGCAGAAATACCATTGAATGGATATGGATTTTTCAAGAGCCTTTACGGAGAACTTCTACCTAACTCGAAAATAGAGTTGAACCTAACACTTGAAAGTGATGCAAATTTAATTTGGCAGGCTGCTGATAATTGTCGTGTTGTACTCACCAAATTTCAGTTAATTGTCCCTCGTATTATTTTCAATGCAGATGGAAAGTCATTATATATGAGCAAATATCTTGATACAAGAAAGTGGACTTATCTTAGAGAAATGGTTGAGAGAGGTAACTCAACAAGACAACAGACAGCTAATTTCCGTATTTCAACAGGAATAAACAAACCGAGGCATGTATTTGTTTTCATAAACAACGACGCAAATGATGAATCTCAGACAGCTAATAAATTCTTGTATAACACATTTTCAGTTGCAAATAACCGAACAATGACGAGTTGTCATCTTGAGGTAGGCAATGGAATTGATTACCCAGAGGTTCACTATAAACCATCAACTGAGCCATCAAGGGTATTCAGAGATGTTTTGAAGTATGTCCAAGGCATCAACGATTTTAGTGACGACACTCTTCTAAACAGGGGTAACTTCGGCTCCATATTCCCTTTTATTTATTTCTATCTAACAAAACAGAAACAGGATATTCGGGATGGGATGACAAAACTAACTTTCAAATACACTTTGAGTGGTGGAACAAACGCAGATTATAGTGTATATGCATTGGTCCTCTTTGAACAGGATGTTGAGATGAGAAAGACTGATGGAAAATTGATCCTGAGATCAATGTAAGGAAATAATAAATCTTAAATCTAATCTATTTTTTATCTACTTATATTATATGACTACTTATCATCCTCATGGAGTGACACTTTCACCGGGTCAGAAAGAAAAGCTTGCAAAAGCATTCAGAACAAATTCAGCTGTAACAATTAGATTATCAAATGAAGAATTGTTTGGTAATGATCAACTTATGTTGACAAAGACACAGATCAACAAACTGATTAAAGCCAAAAATATGAACAAAGGATCAGACATCAATATATCAAAAACACAAATCAGAAAAGCTGTAGTACATGGTGGTTCTCTTTGGACAAGTCTTTTTTCTCTTGGAACAAAACTATTACCATATGCAACTATAGCTGTATCAAAAGCAGCTCCAGCATTGGCAACAGGTGCTCTTTCAGCTCTTGGAAGTCTTGGAATTGATAAACTGTTTGGAAAAAAGGGGGGTTTTCTTGTACCTCAAAGCAAGATCAATCAGTTGATAGCTTATAAAAGTATGTTGACAAAAAAACAGAAAGAAGATATTGTCAATGCTCTGCAGTCTGGTGGAGAACTTGTTATCAAACCAACAAAAACTCAGATTGGCGGTGGTCTTGGAACAATTTTAGCGAGTATTGGAATTCCTCTGCTTCTGAAAGCCTTGACTGGAAAAGGTTTACATGTTGAAAGAAGTCGTCCGAGACGATCATTACCTGGGTATGTTCCAGATGCCATGGTAGTGAAAAAAGATGGTGGATCTCATGATTTAATACCATATCAATCACCGCCTGTTGTTGGTTCGCGGAACGAAAACCCAATCGGTTTTGGAAAAAAAAAACTCGAAAAAAAAAAAAGAAAGGAAAAGGTCTTCTGCTAGGCAAAAACAGTCCTTTCAATTCAATCCCTATACTGGGAACAATTCTTTAAAATTCATTAATAAAGCATTTTCCAACTTTGATTTATTGAATTGGGTAAAACAACTTAACATCAAACATTTTAGAGGAGTTTTTAGTCGGGACGCTTTACCGAGACAAATCAAAAACAAAGAATGTGGGATAGTCAATCTTGACAGCAAAATTGGACCTGGCACTCATTGGGTCTGTTATCGGAATATTGACATGTACTGTGAATACTTCGACTCATTCGGTTTGATGATGCCAACAGAAGTTCAAAAATATATGGCTACAAGTAGAAAACAACTCAAGAGCGTGATTCTATGTTGTGTGGATATTGGTGTTTGTACTATCGTCTCGAGAGACAAAAAGGTACATCAATTCTAAATACAATACATAATTCCAAATTCAGTTAAACAGATGCGAGTGTCAATCACAGATTCATCATAGACTACTTCGAAAATATGTAATATGAATATTTAACTTGAATAATGACGAAATCAAACTCAAAAATATCTAACTCAAAACTCAAAAATATCTAACTTCAAACTATTTATCTAACTCACTTATATAATGGTAAAATCATATTGTGTTAAACAGAAAAAAAACACTGAATGTGTGCCAGGATCTGAGCGTTATGAAAAAGCAAAAAATGGTCGATTGATGCTTAAATGTGTTTGTGCTGAATGTGGAATCACAAAGACTAAATTCGTTAAGAACCAAACAGGAGGTGCTTCAAGATCAACAATCAGAAAAATACAAAAGAAAGGTCCTTCAGCTGTTGATAAAGCTGCTTATATAATGTCTAATTTTGTGACTCCAGCTCCTACTTTTGCTGGTTTAGCAAAGATATTAGCAGGTCAAGCATTCAAAGGTGTAAAAGACAACATTGATCACTATAGAGGTGGGCAGTTAAAGAAAAATAAAAATTTAAACTAACTCGCCCGTCTGAAGGGGCGGGCATATTAAGTTCGGTAGCAGATACAGCTCTTGAGGGTTTTCTTCATCATGGTGTCCCTTTTCTTGCAAAGAAGGGACTTGAGGCTGGTAGATATTATGCATCTGAGGCAATGAGAGACCCGAAGCTACAGCAAAAAGCCATCGATTTTGCTCTAGATCAAGCTAAACCGCTTATAAGTAAAGTTGGTAAAGAGGGTTTGGTACAATTATCAACAAAAATTAGACCAAAACGTAAAGACGGAAAACAATTGCATAAAACCGATATTAAAGGATTGGATTACGGCGGTGCTATTGATATTCATAAAGCCATCGGTAAACTACCAAAACCAAAAAGTGGATGGACACCCGGACAATATAAATACATGGGGCCTTATAATCCCCTCGATAAACAGTTAGAGTATGATAAAAACACAGGTGAGGTCACAAAATGGTATGTCCAACCTTACAACAAGGTAGATGAAATAGCAGCACATTACGATATATGTTATGATATGGGAAAAAATAAAGGGGACTGTGACAAAAAAATGGTCGAGTCGCTTGATCAAATACCATATGGTGAGATGCCAAGATGGGGTCAAACAGCTAGATTCTTAATCAACACAAAACAGAAACTTGGTCTTGGTGTTCCAAAAAACGGAAAAGGCCGTCGAGTGAAGAAAACTGGCAAGAAAAATTAGCAGATGAATTGCATAAAACCATAAAACGCAACTTTACTCGACGGCGTGTGATTGTAAATAAAATTGATGAAATATGGGCTGCTGATCTTGTTGAAATGCAAAAATTCAGCAAATGGAATAAAGGTTATAAATATCTTTTGATGGTTATCGATGTTTTCAGTAAATATGGTTGGATTATACCATTGAAGGATAAGAAAGGCGAATCCGTTACTAAAGCATTCAAAACCATCTTCAGAGATAGAAAACCACAATATCTATGGGTCGATAAAGGTAAAGAGTTCTATAACAAACACTTGAAGGACTTGCTAGAGAAAAATGGGATACATATGTATTCCACTGAGAATGAAGAAAAGTCTTCAGTGGTTGAAAGGTGGAATCGAACAATGAAGTCCAAGATGTGGAAGCAGTTCACTGTCCAAGGTAATACACAGTACATAGACATATTACCTAAAATATTAAAACAGTACCATAACACAAAACATTCAAACACAAAGATGACACCCGCAGAGGCTTCAAAGAAAAAGAATGAAGGAATAGTGTATTTTAATTTATATGGTGAAATGGAAAAATTACAACATAAACCAAAATTTAAGGTTGGTGATAAGGTTCGAATTAGTAAATACAAAAGAAAGACTTTTGATAAAGGTTATACTCCAAATTGGACAGAAGAATTATTCATAATAGATAAGATCCAATACACTAATCCAATCACATACAAACTAAAATATCTAAGAGGTGAAGATATTGAAGGGAGTTTTTATGAACCTGAATTATTAAAAGCCAAACAGAATGTTTTCCGTATTGATAAAGTCATTCGGAGGAATTACAAGAAGAAACAAGCTTTAGTAAAGTGGAAGGGATATAGTGATGATTTCAATAGTTGGATACCATTCAGGGATTTAAAGGATATGTGAAATAGTTTAAACAATAATTATCTAACATATATATAATAAAGAACGATTAGTGTTAATCACTATTTTGCTAATGGTAGCCAAAAAATGTAATTGTTTCTGGCTATTTGCATCTTTTGTTGTGTTCAAATTTGTAACTATTCTAACAGATTTTGTCATCTTTATTGGGATTTTTGCATCTTTTGATGTGGGCATATTTGTAACTATTCTTATAGATTTTGTCACATTTGGGACATTTGCATTCTTTGTTTTGCCAATTTTTCAAAAATTCCATTTGGCGCTTCTTTTTGTCTTCGTCAGACATTCGTGGTCTTTTATTGGCTGATTTCAAATAATTATCAGGCATATCCTCTTTTTTGACATACTCAAATTTATACAATTGACCATCCTTTTTTGAAACACCTGATTTACAATAGTTAATGCCTTCACAAACCATTTTAACAATACCGGCATTAATTTGAAGATGTTGATTAACAGCATACATACTATTAAAGTATAACACTTCTTCAGTTAGGATGTTTGTTGCTTTCACACATTTTTTATTTTTATGATTTTCAGCGACAAATGAATAATCCCGACCTTTTGCTGATTTCTTGCAATTCTGTTGTTGTGAAACAAGCTGTAAATTACATAAACGATTATCTTCTTTGTTATTGTTAATATGGTCGATACCTTTTCCTTCTGGAATAATACCATTATGACATTCCCATACAAAACGATGGGCATAATGTGTTTGTTGTTTTCCACCATATTTTCTCACCATACATTGCATATATCCTGTATGATGCTTAACTCCTTTTATTTGAACTTTTTTGATAATATTAATAACATTTCCATCCTTGTCTGAGGCATACAGATCATAAATTGGATGAATAAAATAAACACATTTCTTAATTTCAATCTTACTCATATATATATAGTTTAGATATTATCTCTTTAAAAAGCAAAGAATGATAATTTATGAAAATATTTACTCAAGGTAAACAGTCAATTTATTGATTAATTTTTGTTTTTTGTCATTTATTTGTTCAAATGCTTTGTCTTTTGATTTTTTGCCATATCTGGCCATTGTTTTGTATCTTGTTCCTTCAATAATACTATCGAAGAACCAATGATTGTTTTTAACGTCGTCTTTGATAGTTAATTTCTTTTCGAGTTTCGCTATTCGTTCCTCGAGTTGTTTTTTATTTTCAATTGTCACTTTGTATTCAATTATTTTAGTTTTTATTGGATTCGCTTTGATGTTCAATAATAGTTTGCCATACTTCTCAGAATATTCTTGAATGTATCCGTTTTCAACTTTTTCCAAACTCTTTTTGTCGTTGCTTGGAGCATTTACAATTAATTCTATTTTTGGTTTTTCATGTTTGTACTTGAATATTTGGCTTTTATTATTTAACAAATGCCATTTGAGTCTTGTTTTCAGTCCTTCACACGTTGAACCCACATATATCATTTCATTGTCGAATATTATCTTGTATATTTTTTCCATTCTTGAACAAACTGTTGAATTTGCTATTGACTAACTCTAAAGTTGGTTGCTTTCTGTTGAAGTATCTCTTGTTTATTTCCTTGTTGTTCAAATGAATGTACTCTAACTTTGTTGTTCTGCTTAATGCTGTATATAATTGTTTTTTGTCCATGCGATTCACGTCAAATATGTTGTAAAGTTCGTTGATATCCGCACCTTGGTATTTATAAACAGTCACACAGAAGCTTGGAATGAAACTTTCGGCAAACTCTTTTTCATCAAATCATTCATTATGAACCATGAAACTCCCCTTATTTATGTGTTCAATCACAAATTCAATCACAAATTCCAAATACTGGCATGCCTTGACATACTTTGTAGGTTTCTTTTTTCCATCATACTTGAATTCTACTGTTTCATATCTCTTGTTTTTTGTAAACATGTTACAACAATCTGTATTAACCTTTATTCTTGTCGAGTTCAAATAACAGATGTTTTTGTAAAGTTTTTTTTATCAGTTAATTGAAAGTATGTATTTATTTTACCATGATTCAGAAATGTTTTTAACATTCTATATGTTTGTTTGTCCTATCTGTATGATTTTTCTGTAAATTGAAGAGTTTTTTGTCTTGGACACATTTCACGAATTGTTTTAGATTCCAAATAGTTGTAATTAATTTGACTACCGCCTTCAACTGGTTCACATTGATTTGGGTCTCCGAACATATAAACTGTCAAATTGAACATCGTAAAGGCTTTATAAATCAATGTCATCCATTTGTTTGGCACCATGCTGAATCCCTCAATGAATATGGTTTTGTTTTTGAGACTGTTTTTGATATCTCTTCCATTCCATTCACAAAAGTAACTGTCAAATGTATGGCAAATGTTTTTAGCTTTTTCTTTATCAAATCCTATTCTAATTAATTTGTTTTTGACATTCTCAATGGCTTTATTTGTAAATAACAATACAAGTGGATTTTTTGCTTCTTGAACCATTTTGCAAAGTTTTGTTGTTTTACCTGAACCCGCTTGACCATTGATAATAAATCCTTTACCGCTTTCTGTTTTACAATCTGACATACATAAGTTTTCTCTGTAATGTTTCTCGAAGTAAACCAATTGACTGTCTGTCGTGAACGCTTTACCAATTTTATTAGTTTTGAATTTCACATCTTTTTTGTTTCTGAATGACATTTTTGGGTTGCTGATATATTTCCCGTCTGTATTATAACCATGCAAAACGCTATCGTTGCCATGGCATGCGTCAATAAGTTACAGACATTTTAATATAGCCTCTGAAATGACAAATCTGTTGATACTTGTATGATCAGAGAATATGCGATCCACTGTTTGTTCTCGAATGAGATAAATATTATTGTGATGATCAACTGTAACATTTTTGCCTTCAGCCATTGCAGATGTCCAACAACACATTGCCTTATCATATTCTGTACATGTAAACCCGTGATTTGGCTTATAATATTTTCGTTCAAGTTCTCCGATGAAACTGTTTGCTAATTTTTTTGCTTCACTTTCTGGAACGTTGTCGAAAATGTATTTTATAAACTCTTTGAACGTGTCTAGTTTGACAGCCTTCTTTGTCACAATTTTATGTTTGATTTGACTTATTGGCATATACAAAAAATCAACAAGGTATGAAACCAGATTAGAACTGTAAAAACCGGCTTCAATTTTTATTGGATTACTGTAAAAATTAATCACTGTTTCGTCGATATAAAATTCACCACATTGACTGAGCTCGCTTTTGCATTTAAATGGTCTGATAACATCGTGGATACTGTAAACAGGAATTTCATGATTATTGTTCAATAAGATACTTGGATAGCATTTGGCAATATCGATGCTAACATGGGAGCACCACCCATGCGGACTGGCATGGCGGACGGACGCATCTCCCTTTGCTCTCTACTGAAGGTAGTTATTTTCTTGCACAGCTTTAGTATTTTCGACTTACGGAGTACAGTCTTGCCTCTTTTGTATCTATTTGTCAACAAAATCCATCCTCTACGGTCTACGGTTCATATTATGGCTTACTGTGGTGCAAGTTTCCTCACAAGTGCTGCGGCCATGTTGCACGTGTTCGATTGACAGTCAAGGGATATTTCGGATTTAGGGCATGTCGCTACCCGAACAACGATTCCACGTTTAACCTCAGTCGTCTAGTCATTAGTGGTGATATCAGCCCGAATCCCGGACCTTCCAAGAAACCGCGCTGTCAGGAGTGCTTCAGAACGGTGACGATCAACCATCGATCGCTTGAATGTGCGACCTGCGGGAGCAATTACCATATGAAATGTGGAGACGTAAAGTCAGAGGAGTTTATCCGCATTCAAGAGAACACACTAAATTGGGTCTGTGGACAGTGCACTTTTAAATCTACATTACCATTTGCCTCCTTATCGAATGCGTCATTCCTGTCAAGCGTCGGGCTGGAAGAGCGAAATACTCCGAATGAAAATTCTACAGATGTCGAACCTACAGAGTCCCATTTAGGAGACCTCCTCACCAGTCTTGACTTTTCACCAAAATGTTTGAGAATTGCTCACATAAACATCTGTAGTCTCCAAAACAAACTGGATGAACTGAGAGTCTTACAGGAACTCTGCAAATTTGACATAATTGGAATAACAGAGGGTCATCTTAACACCAAAGACTGCAATTCTGAACTCAATATAGACGGTCTTAAATTCATTCGTAGAGACAGAACTGGACGCAAAGGCGGCGGATGCGTTCTTTACTACAGGGAGGACTTAAGAGTAATCCATCGAAGAGATCTTAACCACAGCGATATAGAAGCCATTTGGATTGAGGTGAAGCTTCCTTCGAATAATGCTTTATTTTCGGTCGTGTATCGTCCACCGGACCAGCAAGATTTCTTTGAAAACTTCAGCGCCGTTCTTGAAGAAGCGTGGTTGAAATCGAATAATATTTTCCTTCTGGGCGATTTCAGCTGCAATATGAAGTCCCTTCTGACTCCTAACGAAACGGCGGCGCCGTTAAATTCGATAAAATTAAAACAAATTTTCGAGTTATTTAATATGCAAAATGTGATCACCAGCGACACTCGCGTGACACCTACTTCAAACACGCTCATAGACCTTATTGTCACCACGCGCAAGGACCTGATCAGAAATGCGGGCTCCTATCCCCTGGGCATTTCAGACCATAATCTAGTCTACGCTGTCGCCAGACTTGTTTGTAAACGCCCACCGCCTAAGTTTGTGCAAATTCGCAACTATAATAAATTGAATGAGAAGAGCTTCAAACGCGATATGGAAAATGCACCTTTCCATGTAGCTGCGATTTTTGATGACCCGGACGACTCTCTATGGCTGTGGAACAAAATATTTCTACAAATTGCAAATGAACACGCACCCGATGAAACAAGTAAAGGTGAGAAGTCAATCACTCCCATGGATTACTAACGACATAAGGCGGAAAATGAACAAGAGATTCAAACTGGACAAAGAGGCGGTTAACACGAACGATAATGAAAAGTGGCGGGAATATAAATACCTACGAAATAAGATTACAGCCGCTGTTAGGAGGGCAAAAGCAGATTTCTTCAGAAGCAAAGTCAATTAGGTTAAAACCTCAAGCTATGTTATGAAATTTTGTTGTTTTAATCACTTTCTTTCGTGAAATATTAAATTCATCCACATCGTTTACTTCTGATTTTCTTACTTCTGGAACAGATACTTCAACGTCCAGAATCATAGAAACCAATTCTCTTTTGCCCAAAATTTTGTTGAGTCTTGTTTTAAATAATTTGATGAAACTCATTTCGGCTCTATTTTTGTTTGAACTTTTTCTTATTTCATCCTTACGGAATTTGTCTAATGTTGTTTTTATCATTGGATATTCATGTGTTTTTGACATTATAATTTTGTACCTTTTGTCAATGTCAATTAATTGTTCATCAACATATTTCCCCTGTTCTTTTAAAGCCTTAATTCTTCTTCCAATTGCTTTTTTATTTTGTTTTGCCTGTTGAGACATCAGATTTTGATATCTTTTGTTAATATTGACTGATTGTTTTTCAATATGTTTATCCTTTTTACTTGCTTTTTTCATTGCCTTTTTAAATCGACGATCAGTATTTTTCCCTTTGTTTTCCCTTTGTTTCCCCCCTTATTTTTTATTTCATTTGGAAGGAAATCTGGAAATGGGTCGTCGTAGAGCAGATCTTCCTGAGAATAAACCACCTTATTTGGCACTGGTTTTATCACATTTAGCTTCACTGCTTGAGACATCAAATTTTTGTACCTGTTGGCAACATCAATTGATTTTTTCTTGATATGTTTTTACTTTTTGTTTGCCTTTTTCATTGTTTTTTTCAAAAGGATTATTATTTATTTTCCCTTTCTTTATTACTTTTTCCGGAAGAAAATCTGGAAATGGATCATCGTCAAATAAATATTTGAGATTATAAACCACCTTATTTGGCGCCGGTTTATTCTCATTAGGCTTCTCTTTCTTCGACATGTTTTTCAAATTACTTTTTGACATACTCATATATATATATATATATATATATATGTGTTATATAAAAGTCACAAATCTTTATATCTTTTGTGTTTTTTCTTTAAACCACATCGATATTTTCCCTTAAACCTTTCTTGTATTTTTCTTTAAGCCATATCGGTACCCATTATTTTGAAGATATTATTCCTAAACCACATCGGTATCCATTATTTTGAAGATATTATTTTTCCCTTATTCGTCATTCTTTTAAACGAAATCTTTTTGAAGATATTATTCCTTAACCATAACTCTCTCTCAGACGTGTGAAAAATGAGTGTGGGAAATCGGACTAACAGCACCAGTAGTGATGTCAAATCTTTCGTACTTTTCGTAGTTGAACTGAGGATTTTCTGACGAATAAAATAACAACGACAATTCTTCATCTGACAGTAAACTAATATATATATTTAGCCAAGCCTAAAAGCGGAGCTCCAAAAGCATTCTTTTTCTACTGGCATTTACATATAGTCTGCTTGTCATATCACCCATCTGACCTCACTCAAGCTACAGACCCAATGCTGTAAAAAATAGTATAGAAAGGTGATCGGAGCCAGTGGCACAGTGGATTTGGACCCACCGTGGATTTGCCCCCTCCAGTCCAGATCTGCTTGTGGATCAGATTTGGACCCCCTAGTCCAGAACTGCTAGCAGATATATGAACCCCCTTTTACGGATTTGGACCCCCACCCCTCCTAAAAACAAGCGGTCTATTTAGTAAGGTAATAAAAATTTCTTTGCAAATTGAGTTTGGAGATGTTAAATATTGAGGTAGGTTTTTTTAAAAATAATCTTGAATACTTTGTGTAAAAAAGAACCTGCAACGCTAGTTTGCATCTATAAATTTTTAAAACAAAACATTTCTTAACATCTTAGAGCAATACCTAAGGACAGATCTGTTTCCCCGTTCAACTGTATGCTACTTAGTTATGGTTTAGAACCGCTAGAAATTGGTGGAGAAGCCTGGTGATTGCTCCTTTGAATCAGTATCACATCAGATATATAGTGATTCAGATCATCACTTCATAATGAATGCAATTTAAGTTATCCGCAACCTCCCATGAGACAGTCGGAAATCAGAAATTGTGTATCCTCTGGATATATGTATGCCTGAAAAAATTATGAAAGAAAGATACATGGAAATCAATAAAAATATTTAGATGATATGCATTAAGACTAAGATATTTCTTTTGATCAAGTACGTCTTGACCTTACTATCACAAAAAACTGCTTGCTGACATTAAGGTCACCAATCAATGCACCTACAGTGTTTTCAAAAGAAATCCAGCTGCTCTTCTGGCCAGCCAAGCAACTTGATAATAAAATATTTGGCATTTGGTTGATACCACTATCAAGGTAATTAACAATGTAGTATGAGGATTTAAGGTAATGATTCACCAAAGCAAAAGTGCTGGAAATCTGTGTTAGCCATCTTAACTTGATTTTCTATTTTGCAAGAAGGTAAGGACTAGTCTCACATTTCTCCATGTACATTTGAAATTGCACAACATACTTCATCAAACATCTGAAATCCCATTAAACATTAGTGCCAAATGTCATCCAAACATACCACAAGATTTGTGTGACCGGCTACTAATAAAATGAATTGAAAGACTGCATGCAGGAGAAGGAACTCCAAAGGATGTGTACATTGATGAGAAAGAGCTTAATTTAATTTTAATTTTAAGTTTTAAGTTTAATAATACTTTGTCATGCGAATACAACTAAGTTGATACACAAGAAAAGTGCATGACTGGAGAATAATTGGGAGAAAGTAAATTCCCATACATAGAATATTATCTATTGTTATATACCTACACTTTCACTCAACAAAAGGAGTACTGCGATTGGTTGATTCTTGGTCACGTGCCCCTGACCAAATTCAAATGTATCCCGACCGGGATACAATTCCCCAATTGTTGCCCGCGTGCCCGGATACAGCAGCACGTGATGAGTGCATGACTACAAAGTGGCATGATCTTCAGCACGTGCTCACGTCAGCTTGATTGACGAGGCGGACCTGAGAAGACTGCCAGTTTTCAGTTTTATAAACCAACGATAATACAAACGTTATGGAACCCGAGACTAAAAGAAAACGTTTTTCTCAAGTATCAGCCGAAGAAATTCAGCATCTAATAGGAGGAAAAGATTCGGAAAATACAAGAAAAGCATGTTCTACTTTTTCAGGTACTTTTAAACGTTTGTAAATTATTCATTCGGCAGGCTTGTGAATAAAGACGTGTTTTTGTAATGCCGTCTTTGTTTGTTTGTCAGTTTATTTTGCTGTGATTGTTGAAGGGAAAGTCTCGGTATATAACAAAGCACTTAATGTATGATCCCTCGGGAAACTAGTTAGTTTTGTTTTCCCTCGAGTCCTGATGTTTCCCTCGACTTCGTGTCGGGAAACATCAGGACTCTCGGGAAAACAAAACTAACTGCGCCCTCGGGACCATACATTAAGTGTATAATATTACACATTCTAAAAACTAAGAGGTGAAATTTAAACTTGGCCCAAAGCTAACCTAATCAAATTAAATCGAATACTGGTCTCTTACAAGTCACCCCTGATTTGAGATTGACACTAAAAATTAAGACGTAAAATTGAAATACAATCCAAAGCTAACCTAATTAAATTACATACCTGTCACTCACAAGCTACATCTGATTTAAAATTGACACAAATAATGTAATAGATAGGACTTAAAACTGCTTTAAAAAGGTGCATGCATGATGTTCAATGGAACACCATTCCAGTCTGTTATGTAGCGATTATAAAAAGAAAAGCTGAAGGCCATATATATATATATATTTAGCCAGGCCAAGCCTAGAATCGAAGCTGCACACTCTCACCGAGCAACTTCGCATGGCTTTATTTGGGCCAGTTTAATTTGTGTCCTAAACAATTGAGCAGCAGCAGGGAAAACGAAGAGTTTTCGATAGCAAACGTTTGCAAAAAAAAACAAAAAAAAGACAGACATTCGTGAGTCCTTACTACTTTCAGATGAAAGCGTAAAGGAATTCAAAGCGAACGAGGAGATGGTGGAGAAATTAAACAAGACTAGCTAGTAATAAAAATAGCTTGTACTGATTAAGCTAAAAAAATTGGTAGTTTTTTTCACATAAATGCCGGTAGAAAAGACAATAAAGGGTAGAAACTGATCGTTAAGAGCAGTCAAAAGAAATTGACCGCGGTTCAGAAACAACAGAACAACAAACTTATTACAAGATAACAAAGCGCAATACAAATAATATTTCTTCGAAGATTCTTGGACAAGGTGCAGAAATTAGACAAATAACAAAAATATCTTTTATTAAGCTAGAAAACTTGCTTAGCAATTTTGAGATAAATGTCCGTAGAAAAGACAAAAAAGAGGTCCACACCTGATCGTTTAAAGCAGACAACAGGAATCACTGCAGCACTTTTTTTCTCGGTTTGTTTTTATTAGTTTCAAATGAGTTTGCAATGAGATCGTAAGTTTATGCTACCAAGGGTATCGCAAACCGCCTCAAACTAGTTCTCCCGAAAGTTATAGATAGTGATCAAACTGGTTTCTTAAAAGGAAGATTCATAGGAGAGAATATTCGACTGATTGATAGTGTCATTAACTTTACTGCTGCTAAAAACGTTCCTGGGCTCCTACTTTTCCTTGATTTTGAAAAAGCCTTCGATACCGTTGAATGGTCTTTCATACAAAAAGCCCTTCGGCATTATAACTTTGGACCATCAATAGTACACTGGACCAAGCTTTTCTATTATGATATTGAAAGCTGCATTTTGAACAATGGTTGGTCTAGTGATTTTTTTGGCCTCGAAAGAGGGGTTAGACAAGGCTGCCCACTTTCCCCATACCTGTTCATTCTCTGTGCTGAGGTTTTAGCGGATGTTTTGAGAAGAAATGATAACATTAGGGGTATTACAGTAAATGGACAGGAAATAAAAATAAGCCAATACGCAGACGACACAACCCTTATTCTTGATGGGTCTAGGACGTCCTTCACAAACGCTGTCCAGGCTTTAGAACTTTTTAGTGTAAGCTCTGGCCTTCGCCTAAACCATAAAAAAACAGAAGTGCTCTGGATTGGTGCCAATAAGGATAGTGAGGAGAAATTTTGTCCTGACAAAAATTTTAGGTGGATAAGAGATAAAGTTAAAACGCTAGGCGTTTGGCTATCTACTGACGCTGCGATAACAGTGAAAGCCAACTATGAGGAAAAATTAGCAGACCTCAGGGCAACCCTGAGCTGTTGGGAATTTCGTCGTTTAACCTTGCTTGGAAAAATTACTGTGTTGAAAAGTCTGATCATCTCTAAACTTTTTTTTTTTTTTTTTTTGACGGGAAAAAAATTTTTTTCTTTAATTTATAATCAATTACCTAACTTCACAACATTACGATGCACTAAGTTACGCTACATAACATTATAAAAAAAACATTACATTACATTACATTACCTTTCCATTTTTAAACGATTGCTAAAAAAGAAAAAGGAAACGGTTGATTATGAAATGAAAGAGGAAAAAATAAAAAAAAGGAAATATGCGCATGGTTTTGCCAATGTGGTAAACTTACTTACATATTGTCACCTTTACCAACAAATCATTGCGCCATCGAGGAAATTAACAGTCTGCTGTTTAACTTTCTATGGAATGGCAAAGGAGACAAAATTAAGCGCGATGTAATGATCAGTGAGTACGAACATGGCGGACTAAAGATGATTGATGTTAGGCTCTTCACTAAGGCACTAAAAGCAAGCTGGGTAAAGAAGTACCTTGATTCAGAAAACCTTGCTAAATGGAAATTATTTGTGGATTCGCAACTTCAGATTTTCGGTGGCGATATGTTCTTTAAAGCTAATCTGCATAAAAAAGATTTAGAGCTATTTTTTAGGCTATCGGACCCTTTCTTGCAAGAGATAATGCAGGTATGGTCGGAAATCAGCTATGTGGGTAGCATTTCTTCCAACAAGCACCTTCTTTCACAGAGCCTTTGGCTTAACTCTCTTATTCGTGTCGGGAATAAACCAATATATTACAAAACTTGGTACTTGCAGGGAATACTCAAAGTTAATGATCTAATGGAAAATGGAACCAGGTTTTTGTCTTTTACAGAATTTAAACGCCGTTACAATATCAAGCCAAGTTTTCTCTCTTTCTATGGCCTAATATCAGCGATTTTGCTATTGCGCAAAACTTTCCAAGAACATTTCCGTCATGACAATGATGTTGATAGCAATGGCGCTTTTTTGCAAAACTTTCTGAAGGCAAATAAACCAAACAGATTTATTTATAAAACGCTTGTAGAAAGAAAAAGGAAGAATCCCATAAACAGCCAGAAGAAATGGTGCGCTGACTGCTCGATTGAAGAGAACAATTCGATTGATTGGGCAGCTGTTTATCAGTCACCTTTTCAGTGTACTAAAATAACTAAACTACGCACTTTTCAATTTAAGCTGCTGCACAGGAGATTGGCGACCAATGACTTTCTTCAGCGAATCAATTTGTCAAACACTAATCTGTGTAGTTTTTGCCAATGCGAAGTTGAGACATTGATTCACCTTTTCTGGAGCTGCACCATCATATCCCGTTTTTGGCAGAGTTTTAAGGAATGGTTGCTGAAATTTGAAACCCCGCAATGCTCACCCGAATTAACGCCATCCTTGGTAATAGGTTTGAAGCCTCACCTATTTAATCATAAACATCATCCGTTTTTATTTTTGATAGCAAGAATGTACATCTGGACTTGCAAAAGACGCTTCTCTCTCCCAAGGATAGAAGACTTCCCCCTTTCCTCTCACATTATAACCTCTAAACGAATCTCTTTGTCTTATTGCTTGGTGCGGGCTGGAGCCGTGGGCGTGGTATTTGAAGATCGTATGCTTGAGTGGATGTGTGTGTGTGCGTACGAGTGTGTCAAGTGTGCGTGTGTAAGTTTTGTAAGTATATCTAAGTATATATGTTATTTCTTGATTTATGTATTTATTTTTGTAAATTGATGTATATAATAATTAAAGACAATTCTCTCAAAAAAAAAAGTTTATGCACTGAAATAATTTTTCAATTGTTTTTTTTTTTTGACGGAATGTGTAAACGCTTACCACTCTCAATAATATTTAGTTATCTCTTTCTGTCCTTCACTTCTCATGAAACAGTTTAAGCTCAGAAATGTCAACTGTTAGTGGCAAATTCAGCGTAGCGGAGTTCCGTAAGGACAAAGGATGGCTTTTATTGTCCATCTTTTGTGCTGTAAAAGGTGGAGATTGTTTGTTGGGTTTTATGTTTGTGTTTTTAGTCATGTAATTAAATTTCTGGATATTGTTTTTGTTCCCAAAAAGTACGTGGTTATTATATCCCAAAAGCTTAACTTATATGCTCTATTGATATCACTAATTCAATGTTGCTCCTTCTGCCTTCCCGATTTTAAAACCAGCTCTTGTTTTTCAAATTCTCTTTTTGTACGACATCGGAAGATAACTAGTTTCTTTTAATGTTAAGGGCATTAGTAACTTCAAAAACAGGCGCACAATCTACACTTGGTGCCGCAGTAGAAAAGCTGATATAATTTTCTTACAAGAAACCCATTCAAAGAAAGAAACAGAACTTCAATGGCGAAATGAATGGGGCGGGTAAAATACTGTTTTCACACGGTTGCTCAAATTCCTGAGGAACTGCAATATTAATAAAAAAATACCGTAAATTGCACAATTATATCCACTAATTCAGATCCCTTGGGGCGATACATTATATCAAAAATTCAAATTGATGATAAAATTTACGTTTTTGTAAATGTTTATGCGCCAAACAAGGACAAAGACTCAATCCAATTCTTCAAAAAATTGAATATTCTGCTTCATACAGAAGACTTAGAATGTGAGGACAACATCATCTTCGGAGGTGATAATGATACCAAGTAGAATGATACCACGAAAAGCGGTTATTGAGTCTATTGAATGTTTGCAAGACGACCTAGATTAAGTTGATATTTGGAGAGTTAATAATCCAGAAACTAAAAGTTATACATGGAGTTAAAAATCACCTGCAATTTTTTGTCGCTTAGACTATTGGCTAATTTCCAGCAACCTCTGCGATTTTGTTCAATCTACCGGCATAATTCCTGCTGTTAAAACTGATCACGCAGCGATTGACTTGTGTATTAGCGATATAGGAGACGGGGTGAAAGGTCCTGGTATATGGAAAATGAACGTTTCCTTACTTGATGATGAAAACTACTTGAACGACTTAGAACAAAGTCTACCAAAGTGGAAACAAGACGGTGAAGAATTGTCTGATAAACGCAGCCTTTGGGATTGGATTAAATACAATATTACAATGCACACCATTAGGTACTCTAAAGAAAAAGCTAAGCAAAGGAATGAAAACGAAAAGTTGCTTCAAAATGATTATGAAAAAGCTACAAAACAATACGAAAATAATCCAAATGATATTAATAGAGCTCGGGTCGATGAGATAAAAGGAAAATTGGAAACGTTGTACAATAATAAAACGGAAGGAATTATCATACGTTCTAGAGCTCGGTTGCATGAACATGGCGAAAAGAGTTCTAAATATTTCTTAAATCTTGAGAAGAGAAATCACGTTAAAAAACACATTAGAAAATTATTAATTAATGGCTCTATAGCCACTGACCCGTTTTGTATACTTTCCGAACAAAAACGTTTCTAACAATTTATATAAAACAAGATCAAAGGATAATGCCGATAATGAAGCCATGAAAATTCTCAAATGAACTCACTCTTCCAAAATTATCGGAAGAATTGAAGCAATCATGTGAAGGTGGAATAACCGTAGAAGAATGTAAAATCAGTTGGGAATCTTTTCAGAATAATAAATCACCTGGCAATGACGGAATCCCAGTTGAATTTTATAAAAGATGCTGGAATTTAATTTGTAATCCTTTCATGGACTGCGTAAATGAGTCGTTCGAAAAGGAAGAAATGTCCAATTCCCAAAGACAGGCTGTTATTACTCTGATAGAAAAAAAAGGAAAGGATCGTACACTCCTGGAGAATTGGAGGCCCATTTCACTTGGCAATGTAGACGCTAAAATAATTTCGAAAGTAATTGCTAATAGAATAAAAAATGCATTGCCTGACATAATTTATCACAACCAAACGGGCTATGTTAAGGATCGATTTATCGGTGAGGCAATTCGATCAATCTTATACGTTATGGAATTCACTAAGAAGGAGAACTTGCTTAGTCTTTTGATTTTTATCGATTTTCAAAAAGCTTTTGACACTCTAGAATGGAATTTCCTTTCACAATCTGTAAGCTATTTTAATTTTGGTCCTGATTTTATGAGATGGACAAGAACTTTTTATAGACATATTCAAAGTTGTGTGATCAATAATGGACTGTCTTCAAACTATTTCAATCTTACAACATATTCAAAGTTGTGTGATCAATAATAGACTGTCTTCAAACTATTTCAATCTTACACGTGGTGTGAGACAAGGTGATCCTCTATCCCCCTATCTGTTTCTTCTAGCAGTGGAAATATTAGCAACTGCTGTTAGGGAAAATTCCAGTATAAAAGGTATCACAATAAAGGGTGAAGAAACAAAACTTCTTCAATATGCAGACGACACGACTGCTGTTCTCTCAGACATAGATTCAGGTCATGCACTCTTTAAAGTTCTGGATGAATTTGGAATTTGGTCCGGTTTAAGAATTAGCAGTTCAAAGACATAAAGAATGTGGATTGGGTCCTTAAAAAATAATGAAGAGAAACCATTTGGAATCAAATGGCCTAGTGATTCAATCAAAGCCCTTGGAGTATTTCTTTCTTATGATGATAATCAGTTATATATAAAAAAAATTTAACGAGAAACTTGGTAGCATCAAAAAGCAAATCAACATATGGCCTTCCAGAGGATTATCCCTCTACGCGAAAGTGACCATAATTAAATCCCTCTTAATACCTAAGTTCGTCTATATTTCTTCTTTGCTCCCTACCACAAAAAAAATTCATCAAGGATTTGAATAAGTTGATCTATAAATTTCTCTGGAATGGGAAAGACAAAATAAGGAGAGTATCCATCATCAATAATTATGAAGAATGAGGTATTAAAATGATAGGTGTTGAAAGTATGATCAAATCTCTTAGACTTGCTTGGCTTAAAAGGATCTTTAGCACTAATGCAGGCACATGGAAAAATTATCTTACGTACTTATTGAAAGAGTTGGGAGGCCTTCTGCTTTTTAACTGTAATTATAATATTAAAGATCTTAATTTTAACAGTCAGTTCTATAAGGAATTGTTACATTGGTGGTCTAATTTCCGCGATGACTTTGCAACCCAAAAAGATTGGCAAGTTGTTATTTGGAATAATCAGAAAATTAGAATAAATAATAAACCAGTCTTTTACAGGAAATATTATAGCTCTGGAATTATAACTATAGAAAATCTTAGGTTCGATCTTAATAACACTGAATCCTTTGAATTAATTGCTAAGGGTATAGAAAAGCCCAATTTTCTGGAATGGAAGGCCTCCGACACTCCATACCGTCAAGGTTAAAAGCAGAAGGAAATAAGAATTACATTCTAGATAACGCACACTTGAATTTGTCTTTCAAAACTGTGAATGATGTTTTCGATACAACAACAAAAAGATCTAAAGATTATTATGCTTTCATAATCGGTAAGAAAGCGCTTTCTCCGTGTAATGCGCAAAAGCTGAAATGCGAATTCGATTTGTCTGATGACAATTTGAAAAAAGCTTTTTCTCTGCCCCACTCTATCGCTTTTGAACCTTATGTTAAAGCATTTCAGTACAAAGTTGTAAATTCTATACTTTACACAAATTACAAATTACACAAGATAGGTTACGTTCAAGACAACTCCTGTTCCTTTTGCAAACATGAACCCGAAACTCAGCATCATCTATTCTTCTACTGTGCTCATGCTCGACGTTTTTGGAATGAATTTGAATCTTATTATTTTGGCAGAACGAATCAGGCAGTGCGCATAACTTTGAAAGACATCTCTATCGGAATTCTAAGTTCAGAATGCCCTTTACTTAACTTTCTTTTACTTATAGGAAATTGTACTTGTGGGAATGCCGAAGGAGCAACCAACTTCCAGATATAGCAGGATTTAAAGTTAAAGTCGATATCAAATATCAGACAGAAAAATATGTTTCCACAAAGAATAATCAATTAACCAATTTCAACTGGAAATGGAAAAGATAATTTAGAAGCGTCGTCACTTTGTCTGTTTGTTTGTTTGTTTGTTTTTGAAAATGCAATTAGTCACTGCCATCTAAAGCTGGCGTACTTACTGGTATGTATGTGTGTGCGTATGTGCTCGTTTATTTATTTATGTATCTATTATTATTATTGTTATTATTATTATTATTATTATTATTACTTTTTGTAATTGTGCTTTATTGATTATTATGTACCCAAACTAAGTTGTAAGTGTTTGAATAAATAAATAAATTAAAAACAAAAAAAAAACAAAAAAACAGGAATCACTGAGGCAGCAATCACTTGGAACGCGACAGAGCTGAATAATAGCGCCATTTACCACAAAATCTTTCCTTGGCTGACACAAAACGCTAAAGAGCTTTGATAGTTTTACTGTTACTTCCCATGTCTTCCGAAGAACCTTCTTCAATTAATGATTCTCTGAGGCAAAGCATCATCCAGTTAACGAAGAAAGCGCTTGCCAAACCACACCAGCATTTCTCTCGCAGACCCGTCCACTATAAAATTTATCAAAGCCAGCCCAGCCAGTCAACCCATTTCCATGTTTTTAACATCGAAACGCTGATTCTTACCGGTTCAAACAAATTAAGACGACATGTATATAAACGGCGAAACTTAATTGTTGTTTACAGGCCGCTTTCGACGAAGGTCTCTAAAACTTTTTTCAAATGACGAGTGAAGCGCGCTGGTTTTTGACATTTTTGACAGCATTTTGACAACTTTATGTCAGATTTTGAGACGTGCACATGCACATGCGTTTGATCGGATTTTTTTTACTGGAGCTCGAGTCTCCGCCTTTAATCCTTAAGTTTACGAGGACTCATTGTGAATACGTGTTAATAAGATAAGGGCAAAAGTTTCTTAACGCTGTTGAGGCACCAAGGTCAAAAAACAGTCAGCCAAGCCGAGTAAAAACACTCGTTCGCTTGCAAAGATACATCGTAACAAAACAAACAAACAATTCAACTACTTCTTTGCGTCCAAAACGATTACAAATGATTGTTATTTATATCCATTCGAGAGAAAAATACAAGTTTCATTCCTGAACAAAAGTAACAACGATTAAACCAAATGTTAGGCTTCTATTTATTTAATTCACCTCACTGTCCTGTGTTGTAGAGGTTTCTATCACTTGCAAGTACGTAAGCTTCAGTAAAATAAAAACAAGCATCCGCAAAAATAGCAAACGGTTTTTCCAAAGAAAGAACTTCTTCCACAGCGTTTGAGCTACTCGTTCCTCCCATTAACACAGGTGAACTGTTAAGTGACCTTTCTTGGTGAGATGCAAGATGCCGCGGTGAAGTGAAAGCCCTTGAAGCGTTGAATTATACTGTTTTCAACCGCACAATCGATCCAAGTTTGAAGCTTTTCTTGAGAAAAATCTTTTGCTCTTCCTTTCATCACTTGAAAATTCACCTTCCGGAGTATCTTTTGACAAGTTCTTGATTTTTATGGTTTTTACGCGAATTTAAAGACAAACTTCGATCAAAGAAGATGAAGTTGGTGTGCTCAAAATGAAGAAACCAACTGAATGTGAAATTACGAGCCGCGGAATGCGAAAGCGCGCCAAAAATTAAGCTCCGATTTGGTTTGGGTGTCCCACACCTGGCTTGAGCCTGCGAACAAATCGAAAGCAAGTACCTGGTCAGCGGTCAACTTAAAAAAACGAGCTCACCTCGATGAGGTCTTAACCTGAACCCGCGATATGGTCACGTGACACTGCTCAGCGGATACCTTGTTTTGACAGGTGTCAATTGGCTATAACATGGATGTCCAGTATGAAAGATGTACGCTGGGTTTACGCTGTAAACTAGCTGGTCAGCTGGCCAGGTGGAGTATGGCAGCCATGTTGGATCATTATGATTATTATTAGGATATTATTAATTATTGGTTAAATCCACCGTCGTCGTCGTCGTCGTGCGCACCCACGAGCAATACCGCTAGCCATTTTTACCATGAGAAAGGCAGTTGACGGGTTTCTTTTGATACGGTGCTCCGCTATTATTGTGAGTGATTAAAAGCGAATTTCGAACGTCTTTTAGCCGAGGCATTGACAACAGAAAAGATCAACGCTCCAAAATACCAGTCAGGATATATAAACAAAATATTCCCGTCTGTTGTGCCGAGCGTGTCTCGCTTAACATTAAAATTTGGCAAAAACGCCGTTGTCGATCCAGACCTGCTCGGAAATCTGCCGTCCGTGATGACAAAAACGTTTGGTGCTTAAGCTCTCTATTTACTTGTGATGAATGGAAATGGGTGGTGATTTGCCGAACAAAAGAAGTGCTAATGATCTGGTTGAATTGCTGGTTTGCAAGTGACGTCACAGCAGCCATGTTGGAGGTCAAGAACAATGGCCTTTCTCTCCGCTGGGAACTAAATTCTATTTTTATGTAAATTCTTCGAAAAAATTTCTATTGTTTTGAGCTCCAACATGGCCGCCCTGTCACGTGGTTGCAAACCAAGAATAGAGCGTTTCCATTCATGTGACTACCGGTACCGTCCATATTGGTTTACTGAAACATAAGAAAGTATCTGCATAAAAATGGAGTGCAATTCCCAGACGTTTAGTTTAAAACACCAACCATGGCCGCCGTTTCTTTGTTTTTGAGCACCAACATGGCTGGCATGACATCATGTGAAAACACTCTATAGGGTGTTACAACTGGATTCCCAATAATACGAAAGGGAGTTCGGCTCTTTTTAACAGGCTGTGCTAACAAGAACAGAAAGTGATAAACGTAACAAGTGACTTGAGAGTATCCTTAAATTTTGCCTTAAATGGACCCTTTGCAGTTGGTTAGTCACGTGGTACAAAAACACCATGCTAGCACACAAGCAACACACTGAGACAAGATAAACAAAGGGTTTTTCTTGTTGATGGGCATTGCTGGCATCCCAGCATGGCATGGTCCATTTAAGGCAAAATTTAAGGATACTCTCAAGTCACTTGTAACGTTTTTTGTACCATGTGACTAACAGACTAATCAGCTGCAAAGGGCCCATTTCATCCATACGTTGCCAGCAACTCGCGAAAGCTAAGTTTCAAGCTATCTTTCTTGGCCGATATTAGCAATTATTGAGAAGGAAGAAAACTAAAGCTTTAATTAACGTTTGCATAAAAAAATATCAAGTAATTGAGGTATCAACTTTTGAAATATAGGTAGCAGCTTTTTGGAATTTTGGCAATTTTTAGCAGCTGTTTGGCATTCCAGTGAGCATATTTTTGAATCTCTAGATTTGATTCTTATATAAAAAATTATGGGACGTCGAGAATCAAGGATTGTCATAATGAACACGAGAAGAAGAAAGAAATAAGTTTTGAATGTGATATTGGGTACAAAATGATTACTCACATCGTTCATCGTCTGCGAAAGTAGTTGATAATAAAGAAAGTTAAGTGGTAAGATCGTTGCATTGAGAAACAACGGAATTGCATCATCTGAAAAGTCAGCAAAGTATATGAAGCTAAGAGTACGGTTTTGAAGAGCGAGAAGTTTGTTTAACTGGGTGTTGCTAGCTTGGCCCCACGCAATCAAGCCATAGCGAACACTGGGTGCAACTAAAGAGTGATTGAATGAGTGTGCGGGAAGGTACAGAACGCTGAGGTTTTGATAATAATTCAATAGTTTTACTGACTTTCAATAGAATTACGGCCGGCGCTCGTAAAATGTTTGTTGAGAATATTTGACATCGCAAATTTATCACTGGTGCTAGTGTTGCTCCCTTGCTGTTTTAGATTATGAATAAACAACGTAGGCTAAAAAGTTTCTATCGTGGGCGGCCTGTCAGTGTGGATACGGCTTGATCGATTTTCAGTAACTGTTTCCCAATGTGAGTAACGCTTATACCTTGATCCTTTTGGGTTTCTAATTATTATCTATATTTTTGCCACCAAATTAGTGTATTAAGAGGTATTGACAAAGTTGTACAGTCAGTCAATTAAAATAACGGTTTTACAGTGATAGGTCAGTCGGAAACGACTGCCTACCGCGTGGAATAATAAACAACGTGAGGTATGGACAAATAAAAGGTACTCAACATCCAGGTGCATGATTATTACCCTGAGTGTGGTTAGGCAGTGTGTTTATAAATATCCATTTCCCGCGTAAATAAGTTGGCACAATAAAGCAACACATTCCGTGTGGCGATGTGTTTGCTTGAATGAACAAAAGATGGATGCGGGAAACATTATTGTTATTTAGGATTAGGTCTTTAGTTTATACAGATGATTCAGAAATATGAGGCCTCGACCCAAGGACGCTAATTAATTAAAAATTTCATCTCTTCAGGCGCGGATCCAGGGGAGGTGAAATGAGTGAATTTTCACCCCCCTTTTTTTGAGTCCCCCTTCTTTCTTTTTTTTTTTCTTATCCCTCAAACACCCCAACCAGGCTTTGGTTCTATTACATTATTACAAAAATTCACCCACCATTTCAAAATCCTGGATCCACGCCTGCTCTTTAATAAGAGGATAAAGATGTTTTGACGTTGATACGTTATAGTGGCCCAATGTCATTGTTGTTAGTTTTTCTGCTCTGTGCGTATTGTAAAATAACATTTTCGTCCAGAATAGAGTTACATATTTTTCATGACATAAGCTTCAGGCATGCTCTTATTTTAGTTCATTTCCAAGCTTAGCTTTTTATCGATGGATGCAAAAGAGAAGACAACTTTTAGATAGCGCTCGCGGCGAAATATCTGACACCTGTTTTTCTATATATAGTAATGGTAAGTTATAACCGGTAATAAGCATGAAGAACTTGTCGTCTAGTGATTGATAAATGAGAGCATTGTTCTTGTAAATTCATTATTGATACTGAGTCTCGTGCCATAAGCATTGGAAGCATGACCTCACTGAGCGGTATGTCGTCGATTTCCCATTAACACTTGGTAAATTACTGGAAGAAGAATTAAGCTGACCGCAATGGTTGAAACTGCTTCCCTGGAATTCGTCTTATTCTGGATTACCGTTCCATTTCTTGTTGTTGGATTTATCGGAAATGTTTTGGTTATGCGAATTGTGCACAAGACGCGAGACATGCACACGCCAACTAACTTCCTGTTAGCGAACTTGGCTTTCAGCGATGTCATCATCATCTTGCTCTGGCCGTTTTACTTTTTTGTTGTTGGGAAATTAATTTGCAAGTTTGTGACCCTTATTGAAATCTCTATAATAGTTTCCTCCATTACTCTAACTGTGCTGGCAGTTGAAAGATATCACGCGCTGCTAAAACCTTTTAGAACAGATTTACGGTTGAAACAAGACAGCGTTAAGAAGGCCATCTTGTCCATTTGGATCGCAAGTATCATCATATGCTTTCCAGAATTTTTCCTCAAAGAATGGAGCGACACATACGACACATGTGTTGGTCCATGGACCATGCACACGAACCAGGCCACCAAAGTTTACGTGATAATCAACACAACCCTGACTTTCATTTTACTGGCGGTTGCGTTTTACTGCCATGGATGTCTGATTAGAGGGCTTTACTTTACCAATACAGTTTGCCCAGAAGCAGCTGGAGAAAGAAGTTTGGAGAAAAAGAAACTTGTTATCACATTAATTCTAGAAACTGTTGGATTTTCTATTGGTTATGTACCCACTTTAGTCTTTTACACGGTCATAGCATCGCAAGATGACGGCGAAATCGACGATAACTTGTTTTATGTAGTTTCTAATGCAGTTGATTTTGTGTTCGCTTGTAGCTTATGTCTTAATCCTATTTTGTACGCTTTTCGCAGCACAAACTTTAAAGACGGGTTCAAATACATCATTTTATGTCGCGAACAAGAAAATAATTAGGTCAAGTTAGGTAATTGTTGTCATGACTTATCTTAACTCGTAGGGTCGGGATGGAGCATGGCTATACAGTTTTAGGCGCATTTTCTGATCGCTCTGCATTTACATTAGACTATGCAACAACACGCCTTGTTCCATAAAACTGTGTATACGTAATAGCTAAGCAGTGATGAAATTTGTGGAGAACTTACTAATACTGATAAAGTTGCGTAGGGTCTGGGGTTGATTTCTTGATCCTCCTTACCGATACATACGAGCCAATCAGATATTCATCTGGCTAGCTATACCAGTGGTTGTGAAAAATTTGCCTTATGTTCTTTGTTAAATACTATTTCTTTTCTCAGTTTTATCTATGTGTGTTAGTGTTGCACACTATTTAGTGGATTCATCTTAAAATTAAAACTTGCTTTCTTCCTTAACTTGCTTTCTTCCTTACTTACGTATACACTTACTTACGACGAGATGACCTCTTTGCTAATTCTTGATCAGGTATTCATAATTTTAACCAGCACAAAACACTTAGTCAGCTGAGCTGACTAAGCAGCTGGCGGCAGACAGCGATCTGTTCTTTCTTGCCGCTCTACGTTCCTCAGCTGCTTGTATTCTGCTGTCTTCATATGCCTCTGCGCCCTTGCGAATTGCAGTACGCCATGTTCCTCTGATTTCAGTACAGATACTAAGGACGCACTTTTCTGAGAGTATTCTGCTTATTCCTGTTCTGCTTTAGGAATGAGAAAATAAGAGGGTTAAGGTTTATTCCCCTCATTACGAAAATGGAAAAGCTCCTTCCCGCTCTTCCAAACACTGATTCTTACTGGTAAAAACAAATCGAAAATTGATCAAGTTGACTGCGAAACTTCGTTATTTACTGAAGTCTTTGGGCAAAAATCTCTAATTTGTTCAATGAAGCGTGAAGGGCGCACATTTTTGGCATTTTCTTGGCAGTTTTTGACAACTTTCTATCAGATTTTGAGACATGCACCTGCAATTGATCAACTCCCCCCACCCCCCACATGAGTTTTAATTTCTGTCTTCAAGAACATTCGCAAAAAGTAAAAGATTACTGGTTTCTTGTATTCCTGTCTCCACTTTTTTTTTCCGATCTCCTGCCAAAATGAGGAACAGGGTTACCTATAATGTGACATTTCTCTTGACTTACATGGTGGGGTGGACCTACGTACGTAAGTATACGTTCGATGTACGTACGGTGACATCATGACCAAATTTTCTCGCACAGATGAGTCATAATATTTTCTTACCCATGGTACAACGCGCCGATTGAAAACGACAATGACAAAGCGCCGTCCAATAAGAAGTAACAGATGCGTAAATCACCTCGCACAAGTTATTTAAATTGGTGATAGTATGATCTTCACGATTCGCCTTCAACCTTGTCCTATTGCATAAGAAAGAGCTGGAACATAAGTTTACCATTATGGTTGAAACTGCTTCCCTGGGGTTCGTCCTATTCTGGATTACAGTGTGCATTTCTTGTTATTGGATTTATCGGAAATGTTTTGGACAGGCGAATTGTGCACAAAACACGAAACATTCACACGCCAACTAACTTCCCGTTAGCCAACATGGCTTTTAGCGATGTCATCACCATTCTGCTGTGGCCATTTCACTTCTCTGTTGTTGGGACTTTCATTTGAAAGTTTGTAGCCCTCGTTGAAATCTCTATAATCGTTTCCTCCATAACTCTGACTGTGCTGGCAGTTGAAAGATATCACGCTGCTAAAACCTTTTTGAACAGAATTACGGTTGAAAGAAGACAACTTCAAGAAGGCCATCGCCCTCATTTGGATCGCAAGTGTCATCCTAAGCTTTCCAGAATTTTTCCTCAAAGAATGGAGCGACACATACGACACTTGTGTTGGTCCATGGACCATGCACACGAACCAGGCCACCAAAGTTTACGTGATAATCAACTCAACAGTAATTTCTATTTTGCTAATGACTGCGTTTTATTCCCATGGATCTCTGATTAGAGGGCTTTACTTTCCAACACAGTTTGTCCCGAAACAGATGGAGAAAGAACTTCGGAGAAAAAGAAACTTGTTGTCATATTCATCCTGGCATACGCAGCGTTTTTTGTAGGTCATGCACAAACTTCAGGAACCATGCAGGGGAGGGGCTGGGGAGGCCAACCCCCCTCACTTTGTAAGACATATCCAAGGAAACTACTTTCATGGGATAATAGTGCTTGGCTGAAGGTGGCGGACCTCGCGGGAAAACATTTTATGATTGGATCCTTTCAATCCTGTCTGATGGAATAAATTTTAAAACTACTATCTTACAATTCATACACTTAGGGCCTGTTCACACGGAGGTGAGGGTCCCCAGGAAGGTGAGGTACCCCTCCTCGGTGGGGTTACCAATCTCTCCTTACAATCTCTCTTTACTTCTCGATCGCATTCACATGTGAAGTGGGGTACCTCACCGAGGCGGGTTGCCCGGTCAGCCTGGCCGGCTAACCCGCTTAGCTGGGGTGAGTTTTCTTCATGTGAATGCTGAAGGTGGGGTGGGGTGATGTTCATCCGGGCAACTGTCTCTGAAAGCTTTGTTGATATACGTTCTTTGCGACGACGCGGTAGTATTTGAAGCCTCACCCCAGCGCCCCGGGGTTGCATGTGAAGGCCAGCCTTTTTTGACCACTGGTAGGTGGGGTACCTCACTTTCCCGGGGTCCCGCACCGCCATGTGAACAGGCCCTTAGTTGTAGTCTTCTGTTGGTGATTAAAATGGGGTGGCCAGACCAACGCGACTCCTGCTGTGTACCCATTGTGTAAAAAAGCATATCTTTAAGCGATTTTCCTTTTCTACAACAAATCAAGGGAGGTTCCTTGAGTATCTCTCTGAGTAGTGCTCGTTCTTGTTTTAGATGTCATTTGTCCATTAGTGTGTTTTTCAAACATGGTAGCGATGGTTGAAATTGCGTCACGAAGGGTAGAAGCTTCTCGTACGTTCTCTGTTTCTGTGTTAGAGCCGTTTTTCTGTCCGCATAGTTAACTTCTGAGAGTATCTGTTCCACCATTTTCTTAGGATAGCTTTTAGAGATAAGGCCCGTTTTAAAGTTTTTTATGTTGTCTGCGAAAGAGCTCGAGAATCCGATTTCGTGACAGTAAGCGAATAAATGAACCAATTAAAGTTATGATTACTCTACCTTCGTTTACAGATTACGTTAAATGTGATTACCAAGTTTATTTTGTCTTTAACCCTTTCTCTAAATGCTTGTATTGAGTTGTAAAGAGTAGAAAAGGATATCACTACTGGACAAAGCTTATGTATTAAACGGAATTATACGCGTTTTGATTATTTTTAGAGTTAGTCCCTCCCCTCACTTGAAAACGCTGGAGCGCCCCCCCCCCCCCCCCCCTTCACTTTAAAAACTGCTCCGCGGGCCCTGAACTTGCGTCTTATAAACCGTTGTAGCCTCACAAGACAATGGGCAGATGGACTTTAACTTGTTTTATTTGCTTTCTAGCTGTGTTGATTTTGTGTTCAATTGTAGCTTATGTTTTAACCCGGTTTTATACGCTTTTCGCAGTACAAACTTTAATGAAGGGTTTAAGGGCATCATTTTATGTCGCGAACCTTCAGTAACAAACGTAATTTGGGAACTCTTGGTGGACAATACTCGAGTGTTACTGGGAAATTTATATTTCGCAGTTGTTGGCGCCCGGTTTGATATAATCTGGTATAGTAAAAGCAGATATTAACGTATTAAGGACGTTATTAAAGGCTCGGAGGATAAAATGCAGTATTAGCTTGCTAGTCTGGATCCACTAGGCGAGAAAAGAGCGCTGTATGAAGAATGAATGCTATCTGTCGTTAACTTTGTGTTTCAGGTGATTATAGAAACTCGTCCCAATATTCTTTCTCCTCGCACTGTTTGTTTCAGCTACTGTTAGCTTTCCATTCAAAAATAGTCATGTAGATCCATAATTATACCGAATTATACCGAATAAAAATAAAAATATTCTTTAAACAAAGAACTTCTTGGTCATGTTTCCTGCAGCTAATGGGTTGTTTTTTTTGACCCAAGCAGATGGAATACCGTAATTTAAAAAAAAAGAAAATACGAACACCTTCAATGGTTTAGCTTGGGTCGCCTTTTTATCAACATGTTATCGAAGAGGTTGTCCGTGAACAAACTGCGTTTTAATTCATGGATATAGATTTGTATTTAGATCCATTTTAGACAAGTTATGAAAATTCAGGGAGTAATTAGAAAGAGATGCAAGGCTTAATAAGTTGCCCTCTTCAAAAGAAATGGTAATGAGCCAAGCATAGCTAAAGGGCTTTCAAGTAATAAAACACTTGATCATTTTTTTTGCTATTCAGCTCAGTGTTCTTGGTCATGTTTCCTGCAGCTAATGGTTTTTTTTTTTTTTGACCCAAGCAGATGGAATATCGTAATTTTAAATACAGAGAATACGAACACCTTCAATGGTTTAGCTTGGGTCGCCTTTTTATCAACATGTTATCGAAGAGGTTGTCCGTGAACAAACTGCGTTTTAATTCATGGATATAGATTTGTATTTAGATCCATTTTAGACAAGTTATGAAAATTCAGGGAGAAATTAGAAAGAGATGCAAGGCTTAATAAGTTGCCCTCTTCAAAAGAAATGGTAATGAGCCAAGCATAGCTAAAGGGCTTTCGAGTAATAAAATACTTTGTCATTTTTTTTTGCTATTCAGCTCAGTGTCATTAATTTGATGAGTTGTCAATATATATGAAGAAAAATGTGAAGGATATCCAATCTTTTCTCAGTCATCTGTCTTCAATCTTGCGTGCTGTTCGTTTGATAGTGATGATGCACAAAGACGTATTTAGTCAAGGCGGTTGAATATGACCGACGCCGTGTGTCTTAAAGTTATCCAGTTTTAGACAACCACTTTATTTGCATCCGAAAATTTGTTAGAAGGTACCCACTCAATCGACTTAATTATTAGCATATAATTATAATTATATTAGGAAAACAATTTAACAGGGAACGGCAGTGAGTAGGGATTGGGCAATAATCACGAGACTATCTGGTGACTTTAATGACAATAGAAAGTTCAGCATAGTATAGGAGATTGGTTGGCACAAAAGCTAGAGCAGAGCAGTTAATGAGTCAAAAGAAGAAGACAATAACAACAACAAACTAAAAATGAAAACAATGGAACCTAGCCCTAAAACAATAGAGGTGCAGCCTATTAAGATCCGTAGAAATTAGATGTTTCAAGAGGAGCAGCCCTACTGTTTTGATAGATTTCACTTAGGGGTATAAGACGTGGCATGTGCCTCTTGTTCGTCCTCTTTGTCTCCAGGTCTGACACGCTTTGCGAGTTCGAATCCAATCAAATTCGTATTTTCCAGTGGTACGTTGGCTTAGGTTCATTATTTTAAAGAGAGCTTCTGGGACAGCTTTGCTCGTCAATGGAAACCGTCTCTGAAGGTCGCAAGATTCTTCCAAATATTACTGTTTTCATGAGTTTTTTTCTTTTAGCGGAAAGTAAACAAGAAACCATATATTTGAACTGCGGATTAACCCGTGGGTGATGAATCTGACAGTGTTGTGAGAATGGCTTGTTAGCTCAGTTGGTAGAGCACTGCACCGAAGTCGTAGAGGTCGTGGGTTCAAATCCGTACAAGCCTGAATTTTTTTCAGGCTCTATTTTCACTTCTTGTTAAGTAGTGTTCATAATTGGAATGATCATTCACATATTCAAATCCTTAATCCCCAAGGAGAAGTCTTGTTTTCTGATGTCTGTCACGTTAAATCGTGAACCCCACAATTAGACAATGACGGCAAGCACATTTAATTTGTAACGTTGGATTAACGCTATATCCTGTGCGTATTTGTTTGTTTGTTTGTTGTTGCTTTTTTTTTTGCTGTCAACACCTACACTAATTTAAACGTGATTTGTACTGGGGTAAACATATAGTATAAAACTAGTTCCTTTACCAATCTTGTTACAATCCCTAATGAAGTCTGCGTGATCAGATGAAACCGGTCGGATACAGCGATAACAAGTAGATTTCTTGCTGAAAAGTAGCAATAAACGGGAATGCCGGGGGTACATTTAGTTTAGAGGAAACGATACTGATACCCAGTTGGGAGAAGTGGACTTTTTTTAACGATGAAAATAAAGCTGGCATTGGTTATTGTTTCTGTTTGGGGGATATTGATTGGTATGTATGCAGTAATGAAGTATCATTTTGTAAAGTTGATTGATGGAACAGTTAGGCACTATCACAGTTTTGATTTTAATTGCAAGTTGTTGTTTCATGTTCGTTTGGGGAGTAGTGTTGCGAGCTTTGAAGTTTAGTATAGGGTTGCAAAATGCAGCTGAACTTGGTGTGGTTTAGGTTAAAGTGCTACTATGATCAAATTTTTACCCTTGAATTTTAAGGTTTATTACATAGTATTCGAGGAAATTAAAGATTAAACACTCCGTTTACCGTTTGGTAGCAGTGTTGAAAAATATCCCCCATCTATTAATTATAAATTACTAAAAGAAAAGTTATAAATTTCTTGTTTCCATATTGCTACATATTAAATGAACATTTGTTGCTCTATTCTCATTAAAATTGGTAACAGTTCTAGGAAGCCGTTTGACGTACTGTTCTAGCATTTTCCTTGTTTTCTCTCCTCTCGAGACGCAAACGAAACCACACCCTACTGTACATTGTCTTAATTGTATACCTGCCAAGTAATTCTGACTCAATAGACGCGCGGTGAGACTTCTTTTCCGGGAGTTACAGGATTTTCGATGATAACACGACCATAACCGATGATTTTTGAAGATGTTCCAAATAATTCGAAGTTCGCGAGAAAGTGATTACGTTCGATACAGCTTCAGAGATATCGGCGGAAGGTGTCGTCATTTACTCATTTTTCATGGGCATTTCGTTTCTTGCATTGGCTTGCGTTCATATGTTTTATGAACAGTGTTTCAGTCAAAACTGCGATAGATCACATTTTCCAGCGAGGTATGAGAAAATTGGTCCGTAGGCGTGAGTTAGCCTGTGCATCAACATTTTCCACCGGCAGGCGTGAGACCTGACAGGTACGTAATTGTGAACTACGTAAAGTGGTGAAGCACCGTAGAAAAACTTGCCCGGGATCCCAATGATATAGACTAAAATTCAAAGTCACGAATATTTGTTCCCGGAAAAAGTGAAAAACAACAACCACAATAACGGCAGGCCGCGGAAATTTCTACCGAAGCGGTAGGTCACGTTTCTGTCCCTTTAAAAACAAAAGGGCTCGAAGAGGACGCGTTTTACTGGTAATGAAAAGACACGAGGAGAAGGAAAAGAACTGCAAAATGTGAATTTCAGTAAAATTGTTCATAATTGCGGCTATATAGCTAACATGTCCAGATAAAGCCAGTACATAGTAATACAATCACACAATTGTACAAACAAAAAACAAACAACAAACATTTATTCCCAAGTTGTAAGAAGTAATCATAAAAAAGAGAACAACTCAACTCTTACAACATTCTTTTATTTGGCAGTCATAACAGTAGCTGACAATAACGAAACATACATTTCTTTGTAAAAATTGGCAACTTTGGGGTCTCACATTTTGAGACATGTACATGCATTTCATCGGCTTTTCCCCCTCGAGTTTGAATTCCTGCCTTCAATAAAATTTAAGCTTTTAAAACACCATGCCGATATCGCTAAAAGATCACAAGTTTCTTCTCTTCTTGTCTTCAGTCTACTTTTTTCCTGATTTCCTGCCAAAATTAGGAACAGGGTTAACTATAATGTGACATTTCACTTGGTATACATGGATCGGTGGGTGTAGGTACGTACGTTGTAGGTAGGGTGACATTATAACCAAATTTTCTCGAACAGATGGGTTACCATATTTTCGTACCCATGGTGCTCCGCGCCGATTGAAAATGACAATAACAAAGTGTCGTCCAAGCAGAAGTAACATGTGCGTAATATTACCTCGCACTTGAGACTGAAAATATATCACAAAATGACACCAAATAAACGGCTGGGGGTTTGCATGTCCCTTAGCTTATGGGCCACGGTACTTCTATCATAAACAGTGCATCCTATGCCGTCAGTACTCCACAAGTCATTTTTCCGGGGCAAAGGAAGGGAAGGAAAGTGCCACAAGTACCAGCTCGGAAAACGAGGACAGAGCTTCAGCAAGTACTGGCGTGAAACGTGGCTGCAAAGAAGTGCGTGGTAAGGAATTACGGAAGCGGAAACGAGGAAAAAGTAACGAGGCTAAAGGCACAGATGACTTGAGTGCATTCAAAGAAATGTGGGAGAAAAGTCTTCAACAAGAAAATGAAAGGTTTCAAAAGTCAATGAAAATGTTCCAAGAGAATCAAAAGATGCAAATGAAAGAAAAAGAGTCTCTTTCATCCGGATTTAAAGATTTAATGAAGGATTTGATTAACCAGTAAACGATTGTTCATGTACTGTTTACTTTTTTCCTGAGAATTGGTCATTTGAACTTTTATTACCGTCGTTTTATAAATTCGTTATATTATATTTATATTATTTTATGATACTTAAAACAGACACGATTTTCCATTATTGAGTTTTCATCTGTTCACGTTTGATAAGTTCAACTTTTAATGGATGTTTACACATTAAATTTCCTGTTTGTTACAGTTTTGACCCATTTTTAACAGTCGTTTTAATTGCACGAGTTGTAAAAGACATGGTAACCCGCCGTGAAAAAGAAAACCCACCAAACTTCTCGAACAAATTAAACAACAAACAAATCAACCACTTGTTTTTATGTCTTCGTTTCCCTCCGAAGAAAGACAAGCAATTTTTACTTTTAACTTGCTACTTAATTCAACACATTCAAGTTATATTACAAAGTTATCCCAAACAAAGTTCTTTAGAGCTTCTCTTACTTCAGTGCCGCCCTTCTGTAATGGTCCTGCATAATCGTCCTCAGAATCACTGTCATCTTCATCGCTATCGCTGCAATCGTACAAGTCACCGTGATCGATACAGATGTTAATAGACTATGTACAACACAGGCAGCAAGAACAGTTTTACTGAGTGTTTTGGTTTGCTGCTCAACGTTTTTTAATAGTAACCGCCGGCGTCCCTTGAGCATGCCAAATGCTGTTTCAACAACAGACCTTGCAGCACTAAGCTTTTTGTTGAATTCGCGTTCATCTGGTGTGAGGTGCCGTCTATCAGGATATGGTTTGAAGATCCACTTCAACAGTGGATAAGCGCTGTCTCCTTTAATACGAGGGGTACTTCTGTACCACAGAAAATTTCATTGGCGATGTCAAAATTTGTTCGTTTTCTCCTAAATCAAATGGGCCACTTAACACCCTGGCATCATGTATGCTTCCAGGATACCCGAAGCTAACATGAAGGAATTTTAAATTGCAATTAACTATGGCCTGTAAATTCAAACTCTAATGCTGCTTTTTATTTAAGTAGTCGGCTCGTTATTATCTGGAGGACTGCGTTTACTTCGATGTGACAACCGTCTATAGCGCCAACTATTTGCGCAATCCCGTATCCCTCTTCAAACTCATCCATCAGTTCCTGTAACTCATGCCTCGTTAGTGGAAACGTAATGAACTGGTCTTTTAGTCGAAGAAGCCGGAAAGTTTGAATGCAGTCCACAGCTTTTGAAGCTGTCTCCTGTTGCTAGCCTCCACAGCGCTACGGCAACTCTTGCTTAGGTGCTCACAGGTGAACGCATTCTCGTGTGCTGCTTCTGTAGGTTTCCGCGTACTAGATCACACAAGGCGTTGAAGGTTGGACGAGTCAAACGAATATGCATTTGCCATCTCGATTAGCTAGAAGCTCTCTAAACCAATTTTGCGGACGAGGCCAAGCCCAAGCCCTACGGCGGTTTCTTTGCCGAAAACCACGTTGATCACCCAGACTGGACAGATACAGAAGTAGGTGTCACTTATTCCCTTGTGTCAGGCTTCCTCGTATTTGTTAACAACGAAGTACCTATGCATTTCTTGTAACGTTAAAACCCTTTGAGTTAAAAGTAACGACAAAATAAATAGAAAACTACAAAAAACCATTTTCCGTTGCAAAGGCCTCATGGTTACAGTTGCAAACAATCGCGTTTGTGATATGCATGACGGATTTTACCGCGAAAGATTATTGACAGCCGGTGCTTCAAGTAATATACTTTGTCATCAGGTGTGAAGCCAGGTTTTCCAAAGTGCGACTTGAGATTTTCAAGTGCACTTGAGTCGAGTGCTTACTTGAAACTAACTTAGCTTCTAGTTTGAAGCTAACTATTTTTGTTATTTCAATGGTAGTGGTTTTAAGGACGTCCCATGGGCTTTACTTTGGAGTTTGTATGCAGTATGGGGCAGTTTGGATCACTAGTTTTGCATAATTAGTGACTAACGGAACGGAAAACAAGAAAAGTTAGCAAAGAGTTTGTATATTGCTACAGACAAAACTATCGGATAAAAAATAAACCTCGAAGAAAAGTTTGCAGATTCAACGGTGACGCCTCCAACGCAAAGTGCGTTTTCATTTTGGAAATAACATAGGGTTTTCAATAAATCAATTTCCTTTTAATAATAGCGGACAAGTTTGGGCAAGCCTATTGTTTGCATTGTGTGAAGACACACGCGCGGGTTATCATCCGACCCTTTTTGTGTCTCAGCGTGGGTTGTCGGACAACAATAAGAAAAATTCATTAACCAATCTGAGAAGGGATGTCTAAGCGTGGGTTGTCGGACAACAATAGGAAAACGTCATTGACCAATCAGAGAAGGGATTTCTAAGCGTGGGTTATCATCCGACCCCCTTTGTGTCTGTGCAATCACCGCGACGGTACACGTATGAGGTATGAGGTCCCATTTTCAGCTACTGAGATGTCTATTCGTGACGTTAAAGTATTCTTCCGCACGTTAATGGGATTCCTGTGCATTTTAATCAGAGATCTAGGTGATATCCCTATAACGTCATCGACGTTAATGTCTTCCTGCCCAAATTAATGAGATTCCTGTACAAAAAAAGAGGATAATTCCATCCCTATCATACTATTAAAATATGGTATTCTCCAAATTAAAGTGAACCAACACAAAGCTTTCATTTTCCTTACAACTTTTAGGTAACAAACAAGAGACCTTAAGGACGGTGCCTCCTATTGCTAGTGCGCATTCGTTCTGCTCACTACGCAACCATCTTATCTTGCGCGATTACTCGCGCGATTTCCTCAGAAGATTGTTTGTTTTGATGGTTATCGTATTTTTTGTAAGGTCTTGATTTAGCCGATAGTTTTACAGGATTGGCAACAGGCTGTCTACACCAAAAACCCGTAAACGAAAGCGTTATTGTAGTGTGTTTTATGACATTACGCTGAATCACGCCGGGAAAAGCAGTTGAAGTGAAGTGGCAAATAATATAAGACTTAAGCTTAATCAAAACATATCGCTGTATAAACTGATTCAAAACTCCTTCCAGAAAGATAATACAACCGCAAGAAACAACTGCGAAAGTAATTGACAAAACTACAAAACGTGATCTTACGTACGTGTTTGTCTTCCACTTCGCCAGAGCCTAAAAGGGCAAGTTATACTGGAAAAAACTTTGAAATTTACACAAAATGCACATCTCAAAACGTCTTCGAATTTGCTCCTAGCATTCAAAGCCATCTTCATTGATAAAATGTCCTCTAATTCCCGACGAATCAAGAAAACTTTTTGTTCCAGCATGTGTCGCCATCCGGATATCCCAGCATGCCCAAGGAAAGGAAATGCAAATATTTCACTTACTAGGGAGGGGGTAGAGCAAAAACTGTCTCAAGCCCCCAAAACAGCGCCTTAAAAGTAGAAAATAACCAATTTAGCTCTAAAAAACGCACGGTGGCCTCCACTTTTTACCTCACAAAACGAAAGTGGTGAAAGTACATGGTAATTTTTTCGTAGTTCGCAAAATATATTTAGCCTGTGTTTTTGCTCAACTAAAAGGGAGCAGTCAGGGCCAAAAATGCCTCCAATGCAATGATTTTGTAATAAATACCACATAAAAAGTAGTTTTTATATCACCAGTTGTTATGTGTTTCAAAGCTTGTGGTTTGTTGTTGCCTGGGTATATGTAAACAGGAATTCTAAGGAAATGTTCAGAGAAATATTTCTTCTTTTCTTTTTTGCGAAAAAAAATACTAAGTCTCTATTTTTTGCAGCTTTGGACTTAATTATCGTTGAAAAATGCACGGTTACCCCCAATTTTCTTTTCAATTTTCGTTAACCCTTACCAACATCTACATTTTAGCATAGTGAGAATCCGCGAAAAAATATCTTCGTATTAGGAGGCACCGTCCTTAAATTACAACGAATTCCAATTCTGATTCATAACTGCCAAACTACAACATAAACAGTAATTGATTACGTCAGTTTATAAAAAGGCTAAGGGTGCGTTTCTTTGGGAAAATCTGAATTCTTGAATCCCAAAACGGATTTTGCGTTTCTTTACTAAAATTCGTAAATGGATTATGAATCTAAAGAATCCACCCTCCAAGTGAATACACTAGATCAAATGTAAATCCGGATTTTTAGGATTCATGATCCGTGCGTTTCTTTGGGTACGGATCAGAAAAAATGACATTTTGCAAGCGGTCTTCCTGTGAAAATACAAGGCCTGGAAACTGAGGCAAGCCATTTTCGTGATCATTAGTGATCAAGGAAAGGTTTCACTGTCATTTATTTCCATAAGATTGTCCCAATATTCTAAAGAAAGTCATGAATAATTAGAAAATCTTCGCTGCGGTAGAAATTATATAAACCCTGGAGGACTGAATTTGATTTTAAACGCAAATCATAGCAATTTCTTAGTTTCAATATATCTTGGAAAGTGAAAAATATTTCTTATGTTAAGCTTGTAGTTTTGTTATAACAGACCCTTTTGAGCTCTGCAATATGCAGGACAGTACTGGTCACGTTTACTAGAGTGGAGTGGCGACAGGAAAATGGACAAACGATACACGTCGCCTATGTTTGTTCTAAGATTCTTGGAGAAGGTGAAGTAAGCTTGTAGTAAGTAGTAGAAAACTTACTAAGCAGTTCTAACATAAATGTCCATGGGAAAGAAAGAGGAGTACCAACCCAGCTGATAGTTAAGAGCAGTCAACAGGAATTGACCGTAGTTCGAAAACCACAAAACAACAAAGCATTTCAAGGAAACAAAGTAGGATGCGAACGTTTCTTCGAAAAAAAAGCTTGGCGAAGGTAGAGAAATTGGACAAGTAGCAAAAGATACCAAGTTCCAAAAATTGCAAAGCAATTTTAAATTTTGACATAACGGTCCGTAGAGTACGAACCTGGTCGTTTAGAGCAGTCAACAGGAATTGACCGCAATTCACAAAATTTATAAGGAATTTGTATAGCGCTAAAACTATAAACAATATTCAGAAGCGCCTTACAAAACGGTTAAAGTTCTATACTAATTTAAAATTAAAATATTGAAAGGCACTAAACATTAAAACTATTGAAACAAGCTAAAAGCTTTCCTAAATAAAAATGTTTTAAGTTGCTTTTTAAAAATGGCGAGACTGCTACTTGCTCTTGTAGTTAATGGCAGCGAGTTCCATAAAACAGGTGCAGCATGAGCAAAGGCCCGATCCCCAAGTGAAGAGCAGTTGGCTTTTGGAAGAACAGAAGAGGTTGTGAAGACGAGCGAAGAGCATAATTAGTAGCTGGTTTCAGGGACTTTTAATGTAGGGGACTTTGTTTGCGTAATGACTTGTAGACAAGGACGAGCAATTTAAACTGAACTCTGAACGTTACTGGGAGCCAATGTAGGTCGATAAGTGCGGGTGGGATATGATCAAATTTCGCAATCTGAAAAATCACTCTAGCCGCAGCATTCTGAACTTTCTGTAAACGATCGAGTTGATATTCAGGTAGACCAAAAAAAGTGCGTTACAGTGATCAAGGTGTGAGGATACAAAGGCGTGGACTAGTGTCTTTGTCGATTGAACGGTAAGGAATTGTCTGATCTGTCTTATGTTGTATAATCCGCGAAAAGCCTAATGTGACAACTATGAAACCATCTGTATTAGTCACGCAATGTGCTAACATGACAATGACCACTGTGTTTGATTCTAAAGGTCAATTTGACCTCGTGCACTTGACATACTGTGTCATAATAAGCCAATCATAATGCAGGAAAAGCTCGCTGTCAATCAAAACATAGATACTTCTCTCGCCTTCCCATGTGTACAGTTCACAATTCTCCTCCATTTCAACTGTCACTTTCACAAACTACCACCCACCCACCCCCTTGTCTTGTTAGCATATTTGCAACTTACGTTAGCAATTTTGAACTATCCCAAGTACTCAATTCCTCTGGCTTCGTTTGATATAGTACCGGAAATGTTGCCAGCTTCATATTCATGTACCATTAAAGACTTTGTAACATCAGTCGCGATTATATTTAGCTTAGTGATGGAATGGACTTGAGCAGCCTGTCTGCGCATTGACACTATAGTTTACCTCTGTTACCGTTATTTAGCACAGTGCTGCCTCTTACAGGCACGCTGTCTGATTATTTTTCGATCTTGTTCTTTATTCTCTTGTTTTACATTTTCGAATATTATTTTGTCATAATATTTATTTCTAATTTATACTTTGTCAGGTTATGATTGCTTTTTCGCAACACGGCATTTTGTTGTCTTCAAGAGGGTTAGGACCTCTAAATGGCCTGGGGATTAGGACGCCGTGAGAGGATGAGGACCGCCCTCAGTGGCCTGGTGGTGGTTGGACCTTAAAGAGGATTAGGACTTCTCAATGGCTTGGGGATTATGACCCCACAACAGGCTTAACACTCTTGTTACCTAGCAACTCGACCTGTATGAACCTTTATAGAGCAATTCGAGTACTTCACCCCAAACCACTTTTAGCAAGTAATTTGTTGTAAGCTTAAATGTCGGAGAAAAGAGGAAAAGCAAAACAAACCGATGGTTTGGATAGGTAATCGCGTGGGGTCGAGAAAAATAAGTATTAATATCACTTGTGTTTTCAGAAGTTGCTGAAATTGTCTTCTTCGCGCAAAACACAAGTAACACTTGTCTAAAGCCCTGGCTAGGCGATCAAACATTTTCCTGAACATTGTGTTTGACCAACATAACCTTGGGTGACTCGTTGGGAAGCAATTTCCCTGCTAGTAGAGGTCTTTGCCGGCGAGAAACCTCTGCTAGCAGGGAAACAAACACAAGACAATGCTAGTACACAGGACGATTTTTTGCGTATTATCGCTGAAATTATGACGTTATGTGCTTCATTTTATTTGCTTTTTACTGACTGTGAACTTTCTTGGATGGGTTGCCTAAACGATCAAACATTTGTTCGAATCAGTTTGATCTGAATCAAACATGGAAATCCATTTCAATGCAAAGTTGAGAGAGGCGGCTAAACGGTCAAACATGCTCAACTAACACGATGTTGGATGAAGTGTTTGATCATTTAGCGTGGGCTGAATGCTTAATTTTACGAGAAATCATTGCGATTACGTGTTAAGATAAGGGCAAAATGTTTTTTGTGGTTACTGGCTTATAGCCAGTAGCCATAATGTCACAGTCACAGTAAGTAATTCCGACTTTCGGAAGCTCGAAGTAAGACCGACAGCGTACCAGAAAGGGCTCGAGGTTTTCTCGAGTTCTTAACGTCGCTTTTTACGATCAAAATACGATATTTTAGAAAGCTACATGGCTTCTATAATAATGAATGGTTGGGATTTCGTCAAATGCGAGCATTCCGATTGGAAAATATCTACTTTCACCATCAATTAACATGGCGTATGACAATTAAACGAAATGTTAAGCTTCAATTTATTTAATTCAATCACCTCTGTTATAGAAGTTGGTACCACTTGAAAATACGAATCCACTTTAAAACACGCATCTGGAAAAATAGCAAAAGTTTTGTCCAAAAAATATAATTTCTTCCACTAACTTTAAGCTGATAATTACAAGCCTCAAAAAGCGTGCGGAAAATTTAGTCTCGTTTTGATTAAGTTAACCTTGAGCCTGCGATCCAAAAAAACCAGTACCTGGTCAGTGGTCAACTATAAAAAACAGCTGACCTCGATGAGCTCTAAACTTGAGCCTGCGATATGGTCACGTGATACTGGTCAGTGGATACTGATCAGCGGCTGCCGCTGTAAACTAGCTGGTCAACTGGAGTATGCCCGCCATGTTGGATTATTAATTATTAGTATATACCATAGTGAATAGTACTTTTCGAGTGCTCTGATTGATTAACTCGGAGGTGATTAGCAAGTAGTATTCACCTCCGAGCAGCCGGGGCTCGAGATTTTACAATTTCCGACGGCTTGTCAGTATACTGTCACACATAAAGTAATGTTTTGGTCCGCTAATTATTTAGCTTGTGTGGTATATACTAATACAATTATTCACCTCAATGTCGATGAAAGTGGTGGGTATTTATCCACCTCTATTTACCTCCACTTCGGTGAATAATTGTTAATTATTATTATCATTAGGATATTAATATATAGATTTAGCCAAGCCTAAAAGCGGAGCTCCACGATTATAATCTTTTTGTACTGGTATTGAACAACTTCGCATGGCTTTCCTCTCTTGCGCCAATATTTTATGTTTAGAACAGTCAACAGGAATTGACCGCGCTTAAAAACTTCAAAACGATAAAAAATACAAGAAAGCAATACACAACGCGTATGTTTGTTCGAAAACAGATTTAAACAATCAAAAAACGATCAAACATTTTCATCCAACATCGTGTTGGACGAGCATGTTTGACGGTTTACATCTCTCAACATTGTATTTAAATGGCTTTCCATGTTTGATCGAGATCAAAATTTTCATCCAACATTTTGCGTTACGAACAAATGGTTGATCATTTAGCCACCCCAACCAACAAACCGTACACAGCGGGTAAAAAGCAACCAAATGAACGAAACAACGTCGAAATTTCAGCGATAATACGCAAAACATCGTTCTGTGGACTCACTCTGTGTTGTCAAACATTTGTTTGTGCGTCTAGCCACCCTAACATTATACTTGACAAACACTATGTTGGGTGAAAATGTTTGATCGTTTAGCCGGGGCTTCAATCCTTTTTTACGAGGACTCATTGCAATAACGTGTTAATAAGATAAGGGCAAACATTTCTTAACGCTGTTGAGGCACAGACATCGATAAACAGTCGAGTAAAAACACTCGTTCGCGATCGCTTGCAAGCAAAACACCAGAACAAACAAACAATTCAACTACTTCTTTGCGTACAAAACGAGTAGAGATGATGGTTATTTATGTCTAGTCGAAAGAAAAATACAATTTTCATTCCCGAACAAAAGTAACAACAATTAAACCAAATGTTAAGCTTCAATTAATTTGATTTACTTGTGTTGTATAGGTTCTTGAAAATACGTATCCACCTAAGTAAAAACACGAATCACCAAAAATTGCAAGCGGTTTGTCCAAAGGAACAACTTCTTCCACTGAGTTTGAGCTACTCGTTCCTCCCATTAATGCCGATGAACTGTTAAGTGACCTTTCTTGGTGAGCTGCAAGATGCCGCGGTAAAGTGAAAGCCCTTTAAGTGTAGAATCATGTTGTTTTCCAACCACACAATCCGAGCGCTATGCCAGTGGATCCAAGTTGTAAGGTTTTCCGAAGAAAAATCTTTTGCTCTCCCTTTTTATATCACTTGAAACTTCACCTTCCGGAGTATCTTTAAACTAGTTCCTAATTTTTATGTCCTTTACGCGAAGAATTTCGAAAGAAGATGAAGTTCTTTTGGTCAAAATGAAGAAACCAACTGAGATTCAAATGTCGAGCCGCAGATAGCGCGCGAAAACTTAAGGTGGCTGTACCAGTTTTCAGCTTTTTCACTACGTAAACTTTGAGAGAAACGGACGCAAAGGCAAACCGAGGCCGTAAGGAAACTTTTGCAAGATTAAATTATAAATTTAGTTGTTGACCGAAAATACCTATTATAAAGTCATCAGCTGTTACCATAGCAACGGTACTTGAGGGTTATTCAGAGCTACATTTAAGCTTCTGGCACTTATAATTTGAAAACTAACTCGGTGACCCCCTATTTTTTTCACGTGATTACTTTTACCATTTGAAAAGGAAACTGCAAAATGTTTTTAAAAATTTTCTATCAAGCGCATTTTTTCTGAAACGCGAGAAAAGGCAATTTATGAGTAGTGTAAAATTTCTCTGATAAAATTTTCTTGAATTTTGTGCGACGTTTCCTCTTTACAAGACAAAAATGTTGAAACAATAAAAAGAGGGGGCACCGGGCTCGCTTTCTTGCAAAAACCTTCGTGAGTTGAGCAATTTCCACGCGTATTTTCGCGCGTTTCAAACTCTGGATTCTAAAAGACCGATATTTGCTCATGCGCTTTGCTGACTGCTGCTAACCATTACGCATAAACGCGCGGGCACCTACCGTAGCCTTGTTTGCAGTCCACGCGCTGAGTTGAGTCTGTACGGTGGAGTTTAATAGTCCACAGTTGTTGTTTTTACTGTTTGGCCGAGCGTTTGGGCTCACTTAAAACAATTTCTCCACAACTTGTGGCATGACTAAGCATGTTTATGTTAAATAACGCCAAGCGGAAGCGTGAAATTGACTAAATTGCTTGCAGAACACCTGAGAACACATGTCAACTGCATGCAATTCTGACACAAATGCGGATATGATTCGCGGCAAACAACAGGAGGTGGTGAGGCATAGAAATAATAGAATGTTGAGATGTATTACCTGTAAGTAAAATTGAAGTGCTATCCCACTTTTGCAGTTGCAGTTTTACAATTACTTTCCGGCTACTTGTCCTCCTGGTTCCCGACACGATCGATCGCAGTAGAGGTGGGAATTATCTCTTTGGAACTTTAATATGCATTATCAATCTCCAGAAACAAATTTTCCTATGTAAATTGAATTAACTTAAGTCGATCGAGTACATACGGCCTCAGATAAAGGCGAATTATGTTTTTGAACAGGCCAAACGTAGCCTTTCCTCGCCTAGTCGGGGCAACTCGCTCAAGGTGAGACAATTAGAGCATGCGCAAGTGCTGCTGGCTCGGGCAAAGGGGTCAACTTTTTCTCACATAAACGTTCGCTAAAGTTGACTCGTCTGGGAGGGTGACCGTCTTACCCGGGACAACGTTTCTCCATATAAACGGGGCCTTAGTTCCTTTTGTTCGTCCATCGGCATTTGTTTGTTTCGCCATTGTTATCTGTGTCTCTAGATATTGGCTGCAAACCAACTATAGATCTGCGAAGATACTGCGAAGTACGAAGATAACATTAAAAAATTTCACATAAATTGACCATTTCTACCAAATTGCTCACTTTTGCGTGCTTGATGTGTGCTGTAAACCTACAGTGTGCTCAAAAGTTGCTCAGAAATGTAAAACTTTCTTGAGGTTGCTATAAGTGCAAAACGTTGCTCCAAACGTTTAAGTTTCCCAAAAGTTGCCTAGCACAATCTGGAAAGGCCTAATAAGCAGTCAGGGAATGGCGCTGGTTAAGTAAACGCAGTGTTCACCGTAATATATTTTATAAATACAAAGCGACAATCGCTGCCAAACGGTTAAATAAGTAAGTAACTTTATTTAACCTGGGTAGCCCATTATCCTGGACTCATTAAGTGAGTCCCCGCATAATGTGTACACGTGCAATAACCGCAATGCGTTAATGCATCCCTAATTACCGCGGAGTAATTTACTGGTTGTCTCACGATACACAAATTGATTATTCAGTTAGGAAAGGTGATAGCATGATCTTTGCAAACTGCCTTCAACTTTCCACTGTTGCATGATACGGGAGAAAGTAAGATAAGGTACCATTATGGTTGACGCTGCTTCCCTGGAGATTATCCTATTCTGGATTACCGTTCCATTTCTTGCTGTTGGATTTCTCGGAAATGTTTTGGTTTTGCGAATTGTGCAAAAAACACGGGAGATGCATACGCCAACTAACTTTCTGTTAGCGAACATGGCTTTTAGCGATGTCATCACCATTTTTCTGTGGCCATTTTTACTTCTTTGTTGTTGGGACGTTTATTTGTAAGTTTGTTGTTCTCGTTGAAATCTCTATAACGGTGTCTATCATCACTCTGACTGTGCTGGCAGTTGAAAGATACCATGCGCTGCTAAAACCTTTTAGAACGGAACTGCGGCTGAAACAAGACAACGTTAAGAAGGCCATCTTGTCCATTTGGATCGTGAGTATCATCATATGCTTGCCAGAATTTTTCCTCAAAGAATGGAGCGACACATACGACACTTGTGTTGGTCCATGGACCATGCACACGGACCAGGCCACCAAAGTTTACATGATAACATCCATAACCATAACTTTTATTTTAATGGCGGTTGCATTTTATTGCCATGGATCTCTGATTAAAGGGCTTTACTTTTCCAACACAGTTTGTCCAGAGACAGATGGAGAAAGAACGTCGGAGAAAAAGAAACTTGTTATCACATTCATCCTAGCATTCACGGCGTTTTTTATATGTTATGCACCATCCTGCGTTGTTTACACCGTTTGTAGCCGTTGTAAACATTAAGGAGAAGGACTTTAACTTGTTT
>JAEMWC010000894.1:287500-317500 GCA_016490735.1 Pachyseris speciosa
TCTGTCTCGAATCTGTTCGTCACACAGAGCGCCATAAGCACAGGTTGACGCTAGCTTTCGCAGTCTGTTCAGGTATTGATCGATGTTTTTATCTTCTTGGTTGGCACTGTTGAACAGGTAACGCTCAAAAATGATATTCCTCTGTGGTTCAAAATGCTGCGTCAGGGCCTGCAAGAAACTATCAAGATCTGTTCTATCAGCTACAGGCAAATTGTTTGCTATTTGGTAAGTTTCTCTTCCCAGAACTATATTGAGAGTTTTCAAAATGACTGGTTTAGGTTTCTTTTCAAGTTCAGTTGCTATCTTGTAGCTCTCCCAGCTCTCTTTGAAAAAAGTCCAGTTCTCTGCCAGGTTGCCCTTGAGACTCATTGGTGTTGGCGTTGGTAACTGACTATACATTCTCTGTGTGGGTGGCACGACAGGTTGTGCTGGTAATGCCGCTGAAGGGTTCTCTTGATCACCCATCCTACTAGACCTTTCGTTGTCCTCGTGAGACGTTCTCCAAGTGTATGCTAGGCTCTGGCCTTTCGCAGAAATGCAGTTTCTTCAATGTGTGTACCTCGGCCATAACTCCAAATTTTACAGCTTGCAGTGTTGAGACTTCCGGTCCGTCGAGAAACACCGCTGAAATCCTTTGCAGCGCCTGCGATTAATTCTTCTGTCTTGTTTTGGTTCGACGAAATTTATCTTCAAGTTCGTGCTTGAAAATCGCCACTTCCTGACACCATGTAGACTGGGTTGTCTTTTATTCTGCAACATACACCTTTATTGATATCTGACTGGCAATACCAGCAACTCCAACAACAACAACATCTTGTTACAAGCTCGGCTTTTATAGTTACGCCTGCGAATCTAGAACATTCTGTATGATTACAGTAGATTCTATTTATATACTATGTCAAGGATGACTAAGCATGACACAGCAGCTTCTAGAACATTCTTGAAGGTTACACTACACTCTCTAAATACCCTTTCCAAGCTTAACTTCTTTTTAATTCTTTGTGGGTGGTTTTTGCTGTTCACACCCAAATTTTCTCCTAGGTAAACCTTTATATATTAGATAAAATGGAGGAACGTTTAAGACGTCGGTGACATTACATGTTCCGTTTGCCCTTACATCTGCAAATGTGTTATGGGTTAATTTTTAAATCCACGTGATCCCGAAGTGGACGTCTCTATCTATAAATGGTGATGTTTAGCTATTAAACCATGATGTGCTGGAGATCGACAACTAACAAAGTCGTGTGTGCTGTACAGGTTCACTGCAACTCATCTTTCTTCGTGAAATGTACTTTCCCCAAATGAAGAGTCGTAAGTGCGGATGCAGCGTCCTTTGCAGCAAACTGGTAAAAAAAAAACAAGCATGATAAATGATATATCATTGCATCACTATTCTCTTTTTGCCATAGACGCCTTTTTAGATATATGTTGGTTACGTACCACCCACGTAGCTACCTTTCAACGAAGACTGCTGTTGGCGATGTACATACAAGTCATAGATGCTATTTTGTTAGTGTGAAAACCCTTTGAAACTGGAACGCTTTAGAAACTTGGAATGTTTAATTGAAATCATTTCCCAAATATTACGTATTTCATATCTAGTTTTTTCTCATAAATTGAGTTTCTTTTTTCCCATGCCGGGGAGCAGTAAATCCGTTGCCAACAAACGCTGCAAACGTACACAAGGCTGTAGTTAGGTGATCGAAACTTGCATTCTATGACTGTTTACCCTTTCCGTTTGATTAATGGTGACTTTAACAGCAAAAATAGTTTTTCGGGCTTGGTGTATATCAAACAGTTATTGGCCTTCACTACATGTCCGGTTGGTATCGTTTGATATACAACCCTCCCTTCTATAGAAACTGTGAACCTCGGGCTTGGTGTATATCAAATAGTTATTGGCCCTTCACTACATGCCCGGTTGGTATCGTTTGATATACAACCCTCCCTTCTATAGAAACTGTGAACCTTTTTGGTAACGATTGAGAATAGCAGGTGGAGTAGTCAATTACCACAACTTAAGTGTCCCTGTCTGAGAAAGTGTTTCAGGGACCAAAAGTGGTGGTCAACCAATTTGGCTGAAACTTGGCACAAAAGTTGGGTGTGATGAGATACTCAAAAGCCCCTTTGGCTCACCTCCCTGACTTCTGATCTGGAGTTTTATGGTGGGGGGGGGCATTTGTGGCCTGTGGAGCACCAAAAATTCATCCTTCTAGATGACATTTTGAAAGTGCTTTAAAACCCTATTGGTATATTGTGCTTCCAGTTGAATTCGACAATGGACTCTACTATAGTGGAGCTTTTACTTCCTAAATAGAACTTTGTTCTCAAGCTATTAGACAGAGAGGGGTCTGGGCCTAAAGTTAGGTAAAATATGAGGTCAAAGTCATTACCCAAAATTGCCATTTTTCAAAAGCCATAACATTTATCTGCCCTGTTGCATAACTTTCATACCTAAACCAATATGTACTCTAGTGACCAGATAAATGAAAAGCTCCCAGTTTACTTGTTGGCTCTGTTGGTAGAGCATTGCACCGGTAACGCAGAGGTTGTGGGTTCGAATTTCATACAAGCCTGGATTTTTTTTCAGGCCTTATTTTCACTACTGCTTAAGTAGTGTTGATAACTGCGATGATCATTCACATATTCATTCTTTGATCCGCAGTTCAAATATATATTATTTTCATACATTCATTCTCTTATAAAAATCAAAAATTTGGCTTATTAAGGTTTGTTAGGTTTTTAGCACAAACTCTCCATGCTCCACTAAGGCCAAGAAAAATGGAATTTTGAGCACAATGCAAGCTATAAACACACCACATTCTTGACAGGAAACCTTAAGTTTCACCTTGAGTGAAAATGAAACATTAAAGCCCAATCAGTGTCGTTATTTAGAAACGCCTTGACTTATAGCTTACAAATGCTCTAAGAAGGCCTCTGTTTAGCACTACAAACACCCAAATTAAGCGAAAAAACCTAGTATCCATCATAGAACACAAATGATGATGCTCTCACCTAGATATGACAATCTTTTTTTAAAGATGCTTGGATTTTCTCTGATTTATATTTCTCAGACCCGATATCAAGAGATGTGGGCACGACAACTAATTACCTGTTGGCGAACATGGCTGCTAGCGATGTTGTCAGCATCTTGTTGTCTTCTATATCCTTCCTTGCGTTTGGAACTGAAATGGGTTGTAATTTAACAGCTTTGGTTGAAATTTCTACCACGGTTTCTTCCATTTACTGTTACAGTGCTAGCGGTGGAGAGATATCACGCTCTTTTGAAACCTTTAGAACAGGATTGCGGCTGAAGGAAGGCAGCATCGCGAAGGCCATCGTTTTTATCTGGATCGCAAGTGTTATCATGTGCTTTCCAGGATAATTATTACAAAGTGGAGCAAACCACATTCTACCTGCATCGGTCCATGGACTTTGCAGGTGAGTCAGGAAGCAAAAAGTTATCATGCTTTACTGTCACTGATCCTTGACAACAGACTTGTACTTTACCAAGAAACAACCGAAGAAACAACTGGAGAAAGAGGCTGGGAGAAAAGTAGCAAGTGCAGTAGGATTTTCTATTGCTTAAGCACCCTTTTGTTTGTTTGTTTTCTTTTTTACACAGTGGTAACGTCAATAGATGATACTCACATGACCTTTAACTTATACAGTGTTCTTTCGTCTGTGGTTGGTTTTGTGTTTGCCTGGTTATCCCATTTTTATAGTTCGAGTTTCGCAGCAAATACCGTTAAGAAGGATTCAAACGCATAGTGTTGTGTCGTGAAGAGACATCACAGAATGGGATTCAGTTAACATAATTAGTCATTTGTTTGGATAAAGTAGGAATTAAATTCCCTAAAGAAACTGCTGTACTTTATAAGAGTGGAAAGTGAAAAGGAGTTTCGATATTAAAATTGCACACCACAACGAGATTCAAAGTCTTCGAGTAATATCATCGTTATGCTGCAGTCAAGACAACAATCGCGCTCATTCATCAACAGGTTTGCTAACTCGCTGAAAAAAAGGATTTTGAATAAAGCCATTCCCTAGATAGACTACTTTCTTGTATAGAATATTATGGTGTCTTGTTTTCCCGTGGGACTGGAATCCATTAGAAAAAATGTCGAGAAAGGTATCAAAGGGGCAATATGCAACGATGTGGCAAGCAACATTAACAAACATTAATGTGGAGCAAATGAGACATAATCGATGACGAAAATCGGTTGAAAAATATTCAAAAGGTCGATCTCAAGTTTGCCTACAGAGTGTACCGAGCCTTAAAACAAACTTAGCCAGAAATCCCATGCAACATGGCTTCCAAAATGGCCGCAAGCATGCGCAGAGCACGCACATACGGATTTAACATGGCGGCGAAATATAAAGGAAATGAGGGGAAAATAATATTGTTTTGCATCTCATGGCGTAGCCGCACAAAACTCAGTATTCCACATGATTTTAATAGATAGAGTCAAGTTCGAACCATGTTTTAATTGAGTAAAATATGAGAACAAAATAGTTCTAAACGGTGCGTTTTTGATCGAAAAAATATCATAAGCTAGCCACACTTCTCTCTTAATGTTCCTTTAAATAGGTCTTACCTTCATGATTTCCTTAGTCTGCTTTGAGGAAAGAACTGCACTAAATTAATTCCCCACGATATTATTCAAAAGATAAGATATAAAGCTCGAAAAGTAATATTCTTAGCTCTAACAAATTTCCTTAACATGATGCGTCTTTCGTGTGAATAGTGGCATTTTCCAGAAATGCGAGACGAGCCGAGATGAAGCCATTACGGAGGAAAAATACATCTTCGAGAGGTTTGCTTTTATTCCACTACGGTCGCCATATTGTTTTAACATGTTTTCAGTGGTCAGTTGTATTCCCAATAACAAGTTAGGTACTTGACATATGATGAACAGGCTGAATTTCGAAAAATAGCGGGAACCTCGAAGTAATTATCGAAAGAAGTACAGGAAAATATTCACATATCCCAAGTCTGATGTAACACCAATTAAATCATTTCAAACTTGGTAAATTGATTTTGTGGATACATTTTGATCAATAATCCTTAAAATTAGCGAAGCTAAGGGCATGGAAACAACAATAATAGCCTTCATTTGTCCGCTAGGTAATTTCGTTATCAAATTCAATTGAGCGAGCGTACTTCATATACCCAACAGACGTCCCCGTTAAACTACCGCGTTGAAAATGTTTTTAAACAGATTGTTCATGCGACAGCTGTGCGTTCATTGAGATAAGAAACACTTGGGAAGTTTGGAGAGCTCTGAAAAAGCTACAGTTGTTCTCGGCGCAACTCTTACGCATCTTTCGGGCTTTATATAAACTTCCCTCGTACTTCATATCAAGTTTTGAGAACACTCAAGAAGCTAGAGTGTGACCCCATTGTTATCACCAGCGCTTGAACCACCTTCATTTGAATTCGTGGAAGATTCCCAATTGCCCCAACAAGACTCCTTACTACAGCTGTATACTGGCTTATCTGGAGAACTCTCGATCTCCGCCATTTTACATACTACAGGCCAAAACCACAAGCACGGGTTCCCGCGCAAAGTATGTTGAAATCCCGGATGCTCGGCATATTTTTCAACCATTGACCTACTTTCAAAAGTTCGATTTATATTTTTGCAAGGTTGAATTGATATTTGCGCGGGTCGACCCATATTTGTACAGTTCAATTGATATTTGTAAGTTTCATTTATATGTATGCGGATCGATTGCTATTTCTCAGTGTAAGTTGGATTTATTTCCGTGCAGCTCGCGTTTTTTTTGGTATCATAAAACAGACATTTGTGTAAATTGGATTTAGCTGTATGCAGTTCGAGTTATTTTTCTACAGTTCTACATCTACATCTACATCTACATCTACATCTACATCTACATCTACATCTACATTTTATTTAAGTCTATTAAAGGGAAAGCCCATCAGCAATAGACTATAACAAAATGAAAGTTCCGGATTGACATTCATTGATATTAGTTCAGGGACCACGCAGCAAGTTTTTGAGTGGGGGGGGGGGGGGGGGAGATCTAAAGAAGAACGCGTGGACGAAATTTTTTTGGGGGGGGTGGAAGGGGGGCATGCTTAGGAATTTTTATTTCATTTCTCTAAAGTGACGGAGAATGCTTTTATAACGATAAAAACTGGATAAAACTATTAATTTTTTCCCCACATATTCAGTGATGTTGCTATCGGGTCTCAAAATTCACCATCACTAAATTGAAATATCATAGACTGTTATACTACTGGTATCAACCTTTAATTGCTATAAATAAGCCAAATTTCCAACGATTTTGCTTGAGCTGCCTTGAACTCAACGCTGTATAATTAGCAATTATTGCACGAGGCTGAGTATGATATGAAGAATTATGCAGATCTCGGAGGGTTTTACCCACCCAAGCCAAAGGCTTGAGGAGGATAACACCGTCCGAGATCTTCATATCTTCATATCATACAAAAGCCGAGTTCAATAATTGTTTAATTATTCATTCAAAATATTTCCACTGCTCTGACATTTAACAAAACGGTAACTGAAAATAATTAAGTGAATGATATTAAAGTTTCTGTACACCATATACTTGAAAAGCGCCAAAATTACGCTTTCTGTTTGTGGTTGAGGTCGGTAAATTCGTTTGCGATGTCAATGGTGGAAAGCCTGTCAGTTATTTCTTTGTGTATGTTTAAAACTGTCAGGTTACCAAATCGTTCCTGGTTCATCCTTGAAGGGAGCCATGTTTTTAGTCTCCGGGCAGTCGAAAAGGATTTTTCACTGGCTGCACCTGTTGCTGGATTTACGAGAATCAGCTTACATAGGCGTGATAACGTCTTTTATCATTTTCCGTTCTGGGTTCGGTAGCTCTTTAATTTTGACTATGATGTCGTCAAAACACGAATAATCAGCATCCTTCAGCAGCACTTGTAAAATTTCCATCTGGGCAGTTAACATTGAAATATTAACATCTTCCTTGTACAATTTTTCCATAAACTTAAGCTTCCATAAACTTTAGCTCTTCGGATTTGTCCTGCGAATTGGAGGTCTTAATTAAGAAAAAAATATTTCATAATTGTAACGACTAATACTTAATTATATCTATTTATCTGCACGTTTGTCTTTGCCAGTAACTCTGATCACTTTCGAATTAACGATTTTTTGCTATTTTTGGCTTCGTTATTTTTGTTCAATTATTTTTTGTTTAATTTATTTTTATTTTTGCAAAAAAGCGGGGTGGCTAAAGTCCCCCCAGCCCCTCTCTCTGCGCGGTCCCTGAAGTTTGTTAGATATGTATCCTGTTCGACTTATTGTTTTGACATTAAATGGGTTTTGTTGTTTTTGAGCGCGTTTAATATTGTTTGAACCCGTAATTCTGTCCGTGAGGGAGCGCAATAGGTATTACAATTCACTACAGAACAGCGGCGCCTCTTCTCTACACAAGCTAACCACTTAAAAAACTACCGCGACAGTCCACTGCTTGTTTTGACGGAACTGAGGATATCCTACAGCGAATCTTTGCTAAAAATATCGTTTGCCAAAGGTGAGTGTAACTTTAATTACCTAAACTACAAATGCGGCGTAGACGTCATATGGCCTTAGTGGATCACTCAAAGCTCCAACCCTTCCATTTGATGTCAAAGCGTGAATTACGTTTTGAGATCATTAGTGCTGTTCTTGGTCTAAGACGTTGGCGTAAGAGTAGGACACGATCTTGCTAAAAGCCGGCGCATTACGCTGGAGACAGTAAAGGGAACCCAGATGAAATCTCATTTGTTTTCTTTTGTTATTATTTTGTCCTTCTTTAGCGTCTGCATAGATCGTTCGTACAGAAACGTCTGGTTCAACTCTGGTCATAAATCATTACTGAAAAACAATCTAAGTAGAGACGGAATTACTGAAAGTAAGACAGTTAAAAGTTTACAACTGAACTCAAGATTATTTGTCTGAACAGATGACGTGTAGGCGAAAGTTTTTAAGAACTCCATTTATTGCTTGAGAAATAACAAAGGCTATGTGAATTACTTTGCAAATTTTAAAAGCCTACTCTCACGCAATAAATGATTAAGAACACCTGCGAAGAAGCACGCAGACGCCAATATGCATTTGCATCTGAGAGAGCTCAAATTTAAATGTTGTAACTCAGTTTCTGGCTTCTATTTCTTCATCCTTTTATATACTAAGTAACTATCCATTTTGTTCTTTCTTGCATTTCGTTTCCAATATATTGTCGGGGCTAAACTACAGAATGCAGGGACACTTATTTACCTACTATTGAATAACAATAGTGTCCATTGTTATATGCTTCTTTCTACAAAAGCCTCCGACACATGTAAATGAGGTGGACCAAAGTGGTCCTGTATTCTGTAGTTGCTTCAGTTTCTGTTATGTGTATCTAGTAGACTAGATTTTAAGTAAATCTTTGTTTGTAACTTTTATATGCAAGGTCTCTCTGAAACCACTTTCTCGTGTATAAATGATGTTATAAATAAATAAGTAATTACTTCTATTTATTTTAGCAATGACGCTTTTCTCAATGGCAGTTGTTAGATCGGTTTTTCTTTTCAGACGTTATAATGGCTATCCAACTGTGCTGAATAAGCTATGCTGCAGCAAATGACTGTTAAAGCTTGGACAGAGGGACGCAACGTCTGAACAAAACAATGGAAATTAATAGTTAGAATCCCTAATGGTAAAGGTAAGTACATGGACTATTTGATCTCACTGCTCTTGGTAGTTGTTAAACGGTTTCAAAATTTGACCCACATTCATTAAACAAAATTTGAGGGAATATTGGGCAAATGTTGGAAGCAAAAACAAAGTTGAGCGGAGCCCGTTCAAACGGTTCCAACATTGTGCCAACAAAGGAATCAACACTTTGAGAAATTCGATTGGGAGGAACTAAGAACTAGAAATCAGACTCTCCCGTCCAGATTTTGCGGCCTGGTGAGCATAAAGTTAGCATGCGTGTGCTCTCCAATTGTTGAAAGGAGTGTTCAAACGGCTTCAACACCATTCAACATTTTCGAGAACAAAGGAAAAGTTGAATCGATGTTGAATGAAAGTTTAAACCGATTTAAATTTCATTCAACACGCTTTCAACAAGCTTTCAACATTTTGTACGCTTTCAACTTTGGATGACCTGTTCAAACGCACCCAACATTTCCTTCAACAATCTGTTGAACGCATGTTGAAGCAAATGTTGAAGCCGTTTAAACGAGCCTTTATATGATACTAGATTGAAAATTCATGTTAAATTAATTCGGCGACGATTTGAAATAAATTGTTTGAAACGCTGAGTCCGAAGGCTCTAATCGAAACACAAGTTGAAATCATTTATGAGGATTTTTTTTTCAGGTAAAGACACACGATACACAATTCCAACAGTCCATGCAGTTTCTTTCAAAACAATATTTACTAAACTCTAGTTTTAACAAAAGTTTCGCTTCCACTAACCTGTTTTAAAACAAATTTAGCTGATTATTTTAGATACGAATGAGACATGCCTAGGAAGTTGTATTTATTAATACTATGTATTTCCATATATATTTTTTTTTCTTGTACATTCATGTTTAGGTTACGTTCACCTATCATTATTATTTTTTTTATTTACCTTCCGTGTGTTTTATTTCTTATAAAAAGTTAAGTGTTAACCGAGTAGTGGTCTAAGTACAAGTGATGGTGCAATAGGTGAAAATGAACCAGGTAGCTGTTTTGTTTGCGTGGCAATTTTATGTATAGCTTAGCATCTGTTCATGAAAATGCTGTAGTTTAGGGTGCAAACATTATTCGCTTTCTTTGAATTTATCAAACAAATCGCAGTGTTAGTGTTTTTTCAAGCTTCAGCGGCTGTTGGCTTAGTGCTCGGAGCAAGTACCGAATTTCCTAAGAATCCCTGTCAACCGACGTGTTTCCTTGTCTGCAAAAATTATTGAAGTTAGCACAATTACTCAAAATTAAATTAGGATGGGCTTGAAGTACATTCTATGCATTAATCCGGTTCGGATGGTCATAAAGGCCGCTTCCAAATTCTCTAAGAATTTCATGGCTTGTCACTAATTATAATACCCTTCAAGATTATAGCAGATGCTATACGCGGGTTGTGTAAATTGTCTGAAGTTGTCTCATTAATAAATCACTAGTCTTAGTCTTAATCAAGAGTCTTAGTCTCATTTTTCAATAACTAAGAGATTCAACTGATGAATGATTAGTATCTATTTCAGACTAAACTATAAGCCGAACTGAGAAATCTGTGAAAACCCCTGTCTGGTGTAACTTGTTCAGCGACCACACCTACTGTGATGCAGAAAATTAACATCTCAATTCATCGTTTCCCTCTCATCAATGTCCAATGCATCCAATTTGAGTCGGATCTCTATATCCTAGACGATCCGAGTCAGGTCGAGTTGACCCCTCTTGACTAATACGGGTCGTGTCACCGGAATTCGGGTTGCACGAAAGACAAAGTAATAAACCTTCCTCGTTCTTAAGCAGGCACACGAACATGACAGAAATTGTTCTTCTCAGTAGATGCGTGACACTTAAATCAATACAAAATTTCAAAAAAAAATTACGAACATCTATCCGTCTCACCGGAAGCTCGGTTGCAAGTGACAAAGAATTAACACACGCATAAAGAGGGCAGAAAATCTCGACGGATCGACTCCATCCCACCGGAAGTCAGGACGCGCAAAAAGAGAAAGTAATGATATATAAACCCTTTTTGTTCTTAAAGCCGGCACACGAGCATGACAGTTTCTGTACTATTCTAGTCGGATCGTCTTGACCCGTCTCACCGGATGTCAGGTCGCAAGTGATAACGATGACACAGGAATAGGGAGGGAAGAAAATCTCGACGGATCGACTCCATCCGGTAGACTCTCTCGAGTCCACCCGTGGATACGAGTCGACTGGACTCGACCCGTCACTGGAAGTCGAAACTACAGTACTACTACTCGAAACTACAGTATTCGAAAGTACTGGCCCTAGAAGACTGGGGCAAGTGGTGTCATTGTGTCATGACATCCCATTTCTTACTTTCTTTGTTTTGAACAAATGGGTTAAGACTACTCCACTGAAATAGGCAACCCGTTCTTGCTGATGTTCTAAGTCTCTCTCAAACCGACTTAAGACGGACGAGCTTTTTGAGAAACGGGTCAGTCGAGTCGGTTCGACTCGGATCAACAATCCGACTCTAGTCGATCAGACTGAGTCGATCCGCCGACATTTCTACCCACTCTATTTGCCGTTCTTGCTCGTAAAATCTGTGGTCGAAGAGCTGTCTATTGGCCTCTTGGATGTAAAGAGACAGTGACCAAACTACAACGGCTCCTCCTTTGTCCGCCGGATTGATTACCACGTCCGTGCGTCGTCGAAGGTCCCGTAAAACCTTCCTCTCAGATTGTGACAGGTTGGTATCTCGGTTTCAAAGTGATCTAAAGTCCAGTGAGTTGACGGCAAAACTACGACAGCGGTCAATGCAATGACCAACAGCGGAGAATTGGCCATTGGGAGGAGTCCATTTAGACATATTTGTATTTTCTTTGATAGCTTGATTATAAAAGTGGGCTTTGAGTCGCAGAAGTCGGTAGTTTTTCTCACAATCGGCCTTAAATTGATATTCATCCACCTCGGTACTCAAATGAAAAAATGCAAATTGCCAAACGCGTGTTTCCATCACCAAAATGCCAACCAAAGGCCAAGAACATGTCGTGATCACGAAAAATATCTACATGATAATACCATGATTTGCGCGAAATAATTGTCCGCCATTTTGTACGTGTTTTTTTTGTAATTTTGGAGGGTTTGAGGTGAAGTCGATCTGGTTATTCCATATAATGGGTTACCACGGAGATTTCGCTGGTTCACAACATCGAAGGCTCTATCTTTAATGTCAGACTTGTCACGCTAGCTATCGTTTATTTCTAAACGATCACTGCAGCTACAATTCGTTACTTATTGATTTTTAAGTGTGTTTCTCGAGCCATTTTCCACCTCAGAAGCCCTTTGCCTGGCATCATAAAGCTGGGTTGATGGGTAGAGGCAGTCCTTTGAAAGAAAACAGAGGTGAGAGGCAATTTCACAAGAAGTGGGCCGCTCAATGTATTCGAGCGAGTGGTGGCAATTCACGAAGTGAAGTTGTGTCTTTAGTCGTTTTGTGAGTGGATTCCGGGACCTGGCATGGCAGTTTTTACACGTTTTGACTTGTAAATAATGCAATCGGTGCAATATTTTGTCAGCAGGACCGGGTGACTCAACACGGTTCTAAAAGATATCTGAAATGGAAATTGGCGGACTGCTATGCGGTTGTTATCCACGAATATCCCACAATTCCTTTGGGTCTCAAACGCGAAAATTACAGACAGTGAGAGGAACTGAAATCAAATAGCGTTATCCACATCGCGCGAAAGATGTGAGCAGAAAAATGTGGAACAGATTGCAAGACGAGGAGTCGAAGTTTGCTGCCAATGTAGACTTTTAGCTTCAAGAGGATTTTTTGTCTTAAAAACTTCGAGACAAAGGTTCCATCTTTTTGGTGTTGTCCGATGGGGTTCGAAGCCAAATGTTTGGTTTGCAACAAAGTAAATGGTCATATTCCATGAAAATTGGGATTTTGGGGGTGGTAAATTCTAAAAAACTAAGCATTTGGCTATCACACTGGCTCATTTCAACGATAGTCCGGGGTTTGTGAAAGTTGCAGGTTTTCAAAGCATGCGTCCCTATGGACGCATAAATTACAGAGCCGGACAGAAATGAGTTACATTTTTACTTGTAAACATACAAATTAACATATTGTAGGTCCAGTATTAATCTTTTTTTTTTCCCAGACGATTGAATAGACACTGACAAGGGGTTAACAATCTCTGGCGCTCCATCTAGTTCTTCAACACAATGCTTACTGAGGAGATCGTGAATCGCTTCAGAAACAAAATCCTTCTCTCTGATGGTAGGTAAGTTATCATCGCTAAGTTTTGGAGGAGGGGAAGAGATAAGAGGAATCCTATATTCCACTCGAATAACTTCCAAGATGAAACCGGGAGCATCTGATTCAATTCGTTCGCACTCGGAGACGCATTTGGCTAACCTTCCTCTAGCCGATGTATCGGATTTTGTCTGAGTAGAATCAAATTCATAAGGATCGAGAAAAGAAAGCTCTGCCCAAGAAGAATGGAGGCCCACACTAGGAAAATGTACATCATCGTCAACGTCTAAAGGATTATTAGCAACAAAAGAATCGACTTCACCTTCTTCGTCATGTTCTAGTCAGATGCCTTTGCTAGACGTCGGCTGAAAGGTCGGGCATTGTGCTCTCCAATGTCCTGGCCTCCCGCATTGAAATCAATTGCCTGGTCGCGCTCGATTCCTGGTTTGTGCATCCACCTTGGAATTTGTCGCATCCTGGGCCCGGTCGTTCGAAAGTCAGGTAACGCCAACCCTGGATTAGCGTCAAATCAAATCAAATCAATTTATTTAAGCTCGATAGCGCGAGGAGTGGTTGCCCAATCTCCCGAGCCGGGGGCTCATGTATTAAACGTTCTAGCATTCCGAATCGAATTGGAATTTAGAAGTGTTGGTTTTTGAGGAGAGGGGAAAACCGGAGAACCCGGAGAAAAACCTCTCGGAGAGAGAAGAGAACCAACAACAAACTCGGTGGAAGGCGTGTGCTCTCATCACTGCGCCATCCCTGCCCCCCGTAAACAGTTGGTTGTGGTTTTTAAGTCTTTTTTTGCTGATTTTTGCTTTTAAGAAATGGCATCCTCTAATCTAAAATTTAACAGAATATAAGCGTTGAAAAACATTTTCGGATAGAGAATTTAAGGGTCCGGATAATCTGCGAGCCAGCGAGCCATGCAAGCCATGCGATCCATGCGTGTCATGCGAGCCATCGGAAAATTTATATATTTTTCTATTTTTTTTTTTTTTTGAAATAATTCGTTTTGTAATTGATTTTGCTTGTGGAAATGTCTTGCAGAATTTTGCAATCGTGATCGCTCCCGATCGCCATGATAGATGCATAAGAGGGAGGGAGAGCGACAAATTTTGACTTTCTCTCCCCTCCCTGATAGTCTTTCTCTCCTGCTTCGTTCTTGCGAATGGTTGAGCGTGCTCGTGGCCGGGTCGAAAAATCTTCAATCAGTCAGCCCCTCCTTGACTCCTGAACAAAGACGGAACTGAGCTAGACTAAGCTTTGAACTGCCTCTTGTACTAATTCTTGTTTTCACACTTTTACATATACTTTTACTGTGCAGAGAGTTATATATGTATCAGTCAATTCCATAAGCGCCCATCCCCCTCCCGGGCATACCACGGGTATTTGATCCGAAATTTGTCCCGCACGGTGGGGCATTTGACTATCGGCTAAACATTGGTCGGCGGTCGCCTGCTAAAGGGTTTCGCGCGTCTTTCGCGTGCAAATGTTCATTCATTCAACAAGGGAGCCGCTTCGTTCCCTTCACTTCAAGATTCCGTGTAGGTTCTCCGTTGTTTACTAAATATACAGTTAATATGCCTTTATTCAAAGTTTGGAGTGTCGACAAAAGAGATCGGAAAAGAGTTTTGGTGCATAACATTCACTATGCATGAGCGGGGAGCGTGCCAAAATGCTTCATGCAAGTGATTTGCTATAGTTTTACACTTGATTTGTCCTTTTCGAGGCCCTGACAGTGGGGGATTTGACCGTCTAAACTGGAAACAGAGCGGGGCATTTGATTAAATTTTTCAAAAAAGTCAAATGCCCGGGTGTTTGCCCGGGAAGGGGAGATTGACTGATGCATTATGAACGTTCGTTTTTGTTTTTGAAAAATATCCTTGATGCCATAGTATTTTAATAAAAAAATTCAGGACTTCAACGGGGTTTGAACCCGAGACCTCGCGATTACCGGTGCGATGCTCTAACCAACAGAGCTATGAAGCCAGTGACGTTGGGAGCAGGTCAATTGTGGGTTCATATGTGGGTTCATATGTTTTCAGGCTTCTTTTCGCAATTGCATAAATTGCGTTTACAACTGCGAGGATCATTCTTCATTTGATTGTTATTTTTCTTGTTATATTTAACCCTTTAAATTCCGGTATCAAAATCTAAATTCTCTTTTGTTGCTCATCAGTTGACCACGTCATTTCACTGTAGCCCCTCTGCCACGTAGAACCTAGCCCAAGATTGTTTACCTAACATTTCCGCCGAAACCTATGCGTATTTATTAGTGACATATCACGCGATTACGATGTTGCGCGTGATTACGTCTTACGATGTTCTCTTTGATGCAGTTACGCCTTTCGTTGACACGGTACTGGTCCGTGTCGTTTTCATTGGTCGCTTAAACGGTCGCGTATTGTGGCGCGAGCATGGCTCGCTTGAGACGAGTAAACCGATCTAACTGTGGTTAAAAAATGCCTAGAGAGGTTCCGTGTAAACACTTCGAAACCGTGTCGTTTTCGATGGGGTTTCAAGGCCATGAAAGCGTGTCAATTTGAAACTAAACTGCGACAACGAAATCCCCGACAACGAAACGGTTTCATTTTGTGAAGGAAACTTGCAAGTATTGTGTTTTGTCTTCACAATGGGACTGGAACCATTCGCCCTAAGATTTTTCATGATTTTTACGCTTTTTACGATTTTTTCACACGGCTCGCATGGCTCGCTGCTATGGCTCTCATGGCTTGCATGGTTCACTGCTATGGCTCGCATGACTCGCATGGCTCGCTGGCTCGCACTGTATCCTACCTCCAGTAACGGCTAGGTTAACCCCGATCCTGGACTGCCAAATCCTGATGCAATCGTTCACGATCTTGAGGCTGATTGTTTCAAATGTGCCTTGGCTTTAAACATTCTCTTCTCGTCGTCGGGGTCATCGGCGATTTCGCTTTTCTTATACTCCTGGACGGACTCGTAAGGATGTGTTTCTGGCGTTCTTGTAAAAGTCCTTACCTTTCTGGAGCGAATCCTTGACTTTGTCCAAACCATTCGGTTGGCAGCTGTCTTAACTTATTTTAAGGTGTCCTGGATCTTGGTATTGAACCTGAATTGGTCTACCTTTGCTTTGGTTTTGAAACGCTTTGGTTCCTCCAGCTTGATTTTCTTTATGTTGCGGATCTGATGTCTGAGGAATCGGTTTGCGATCGTTTCAAATCGTCAATAGATTTTGAAACAGTTGCGTCATTGATGCGATCATGGTCCTTTTGTTAGCTACTATTATCCTGATGATGTCATCTTTCGAAAAATTCCCTTCATCCATGCTGAGGAACGGGGAAAATATCATAGTACCTCATGCAGGCCTACCATGGCTCACCACGGGTCGAACTAACCCTTTGTAGACAGCATAATACCCATCACATAAATCGTACCCAGGCCCTTCTGTTTGCGTGTTACCGCCGTTCCCCAAAAGGCGGAAATTGAATATAGAATTATGCATCTCTCCTTCCCTCATGGAGAGTCATGGAATTAATGAACACATACCCAAAGAATTTAGTTCAGTGAACTATGCCCCAGAAGAAGATGCCACAAGAATAATAAAATTCGTTTAGAGAGGTTGCGCGATGGCCAAGGTGATGTGCGCGGTGCATTTAGAATCAGTACCTCCAGATGAATACCACCTGTTTGGAATACACTAGAAGGGCAAATATTAATATGATCGAGCTCTCCCAATGAGATGTGAAAGTTCTTCCGTAATTATCGAGTCATTCAGTGTCACTTTGGAATTGATCGGACAGCAGAAACTAAGCATTGCACTCCTTGTATGCATCTAATAAAATAACCATGACGTTTTATAAAACATAATGACTCTGGGTACCCTATAGATATAACAGTTTGGACTTCAAAGCGTATCTGTCTGATATTAGTATTAGCTCAGTTTTTGCAGTTAGAGGCAAACAGACAGGGTCACTTTTCTGTTGGCCTCAGTGATAGCACCCCAGTGTTAAGGAACTATTTGACCGGTTTACTCAATAAAGCCCACAGCTTCCACACATGCGTCCCGCAGGGCATGTCTGATGCCCAGATCAGGTAATTTGGAAATCGAATGCATTTCTATTCAAAATTAAATTTAAAACTTGGGTTTATACCACAACAACAACAAAAACTTTATTTAAACTCGGTAATTGCATAGCACACAAGGTGCTAGTTTGACCGAGGTAAATAAATCTAAAAACTATAATACTCAAAGGATAATATATAAATCAATATATTAAAAAGAAAGAATTAAAGGCTAATAATAAAGATAAAACTATATACAATATAGGTAAAGATGAAACTATTTACAATATATTCATAAAAGAGCAGCAAGATCAAATTTAGAAAAGAAGTTTTTAAACGTCCTGAGATCCTTTGATGCTCTAGTATTATGATACTAAAGGTACTTCCTATCATCACCACATTTGGTGATTTGTTTTTGTACATAATAGCGTAATAGGGTTAGGTCATTGGGGGCAGAGTGTAGGCTCATGCAGGGGCTAAGCCAAGTGCTCTGTCCCTAGGGTTAGTCAAACCACATTTCATACCTTAAGGCTACCTCAAATTTCTCCAACAAAAGTATCGTATTCTTCTCGGGTGGGACTGCCCTGTCGCTCACTCAGGGCATTGGCGAGTGTGACCCCACCTTTACTGAGAACTTCTACGTACTTTTTGTAACCTAGATTGTCATTTAATAAACGGCTACTGGCTGCCCAGAGTTTGCCAGACCCAGTGTGTGTTCTTTCTAACTTACAGCGTCTGTAAACAAAGCTCGAAGAATACAATGCTTAGCTTAAAGTGTTATTATAGTAATTGGATACTTAGTGCATACACTTAAACTTTCGCTGATTCCATATTTTGTCGGGAATAAGATCCCGCGGTCGAAGTCCATGCATTGGAGGACGAGCTATGATTGGCTAACAGCCGCGAACGTAAGTGGCAGTTCAGTTAAGCAGACGTTGGTGATGGAGGAAAGAGGGACGAGCCCAAAGAGCATCTGCGTAGGAGGCTAGAAAAACTGAAATTTTGTGCATGTTCCAGTTTTCGTTGCGGATAAAGAATTTGGGTATATGATACTTAATATAGATAAACTTGAACTGAATTCCCAAGAATCCTCCCCCAAAAATGAAGCTTTCAAAGGTTACTCTTCTAGATGCCAGAACTAGGCATTACAATAATTTAACCTAGGGCGTAACGCATTGTCTTTAAAAATAGCAAGGGATGCGAACGCTCTAAACTCCAGTTCCTCCGGCGTATTCTTGCGCGCTTACGTATCCCAATACTAGCTGGATATATATGTTCAGATAAATACACCACTCTTGCTTTGATTTCCTTCTTGTTTAGCTTTAATCACGCGAAGTCATGATAACAAGTGGATTGCACCAACAGGTGTGTCTTCTCATTACCACACCTAAGAGATTGTCTAAAACTCCTGATTTCTGCTGTATAACACTGTTCTTTGGGCAGCAAAGTCCAGAATACTAATTTTTCGGCCGAAGAATGACACCAAATATTGCACTTTTCTGACGTGCAGTTTTTAATCCAAAACTCTGTTCAAAAACCAAAATTCTACATTTACAACAAACCTCAAGTTCTCTCCTTGGTATCTGCCATGAAAATTTCTCTCACATTTTCTGCCAGCCACGAGATTGAGAGCCAATCTCGTGTGTCTTAGCTTGCTTCTTTCATGGCCGAAAAAAATTTTGGGAGATTCAACCACGCCACGAGCATAGAACTCTCCTTCGGTTCATTTCATAAGGTGGGGCCACCAAGTACCACCACCAAAATATTGCACCGATGAGCTTTTTTAGCAGTCAAAACTAGACCACATTGTCTTGGTAGCTCCTGCATGGAATCCTTCTGGAGAACGGCTAGAGAGACAGCTTTTCATTATGTGAGCGGCCATGTTTAAATCAAAACAACTTTGGCATCTTCGTCAACATGAAACCGCCTCTAGCCTCTGGTTTCTTTCAAAGGCTCGCCTCTACTCACATTCTAGCTTAATGGTGCCAGCATGGGGGCTTCTGCAGAGGAAACTAGCTCAGAAAACCACTCTAAAACTGACAATCGCACCACACTCGAGCGATTCCACTCACTCCACAAACAACAGCCACTCGTGTGCATCACGTGACACTAAAGCCTGAGTCCCCAGTATTTCAAGACAGCAGATATTTTCATAATAACTCCACATATGAAGACGTTAAGAGTCCCAGACTATTTATTGCCCAAAATCAGGTGAAATAAATAGCACCCACGTAGTATGCAAAGGGTTAACAGAACCTCAATCTGTTGTATTGATGGACCGACTGGCAGATGGAAAACACAACAACTTATCGCCATTAACCATAACCGGCCAAGTGCTAGCGGCACGAAACATGAATTAGCATTTAGACCGGCCAGCCACTTCAAATCAATTTTAATAACGAAATTGCTTTGAAGTACCATAATCTGCATAATCATGACCGACTTCTTGCTTTGGTGGAGAAAATACTGACAGGGCATTTAAAAGTACGTTGAAGTACGAAACTCGCTCGCTGAATCTCTTTGCTCATGCTACTGTGCATGTATTACACTCTCAGCCTTAAAATTTCTTTCCCCTTCCAAATTTTGTACTCTTATTCAGATTTATAGCCCTCGCTTTAGTAGCTTGTTGACATGACATGCATTTTAAACCTTTCTCTCTTTTTTGTTAATTTGGTTTGAACGCGTTTCACTGTAAGTAACCATTCATGATCTCAAGTATTCCTGGGAATAATCCGGCCAGGTGTACCTGTCACGTTACTAAAAACACCGTCACCAGCTATCGCCGGTATTGTTTCGGTCAAATGGGTCTTGAATCTCTCAGAACCTCTGACTAATTAGAAATGCATATGGTCGTAAAGAGTATTCAATAGAGGTTTCTTTTGTGTATTGTAACCTCAAGCCTCCCTGACACCGACTGGCAGGGAGACCCGTTTAGCATTTTCGAAAAGCTGCCACTTCAAAATTTGCCTTGATCAAAAGTCTTGAAACGTCTTGGAAAATTAAAACAAAGAACACTTTTGTATTTCTAAATTTACTGGCGACAAACACTGGCTCCGCGGGATTGGCGAACACTGAGGTCAAATGAAACGTCACCGACAGCAGGATGCTTCCAAAACCTCACTCTATAATGATCCAATGTTCGCCGCAAATGATAGTTAAAAGGCGCAGAAAATACCCTGCTTAATTTAAAAAAAAACGACTTGCAAAGTTTCTTTCGCGAATTATCGTTGAACTTCGATTGATAATCTTCGGTACTGGACAAACAAATCAAATCTTCTGTTAGCCAACATGGCTGTTAGCGATGTCATCATCCTTTTCCTGTGGCCATGCTACTTCTTTGTTGTTGGGACGTTCATTTGCAAGTTTGTGACCTTTATTGAAATATCTATAATGGTTTCTTCCATTACTCTAACTGCGCAAGCAGTTGAAAGATATCACGCTTTACTGAGACCATTTAGAACAGGACTTCGGTTATCAGAAGACACCATTGCGAAGACCATCGCTTTCATCTGGATCGCGAGTATCATTATATGTTGTCCAGAATTTTTCCTCAAAGAATGGAGCGACACATACAACACTTGTGCTGGCCCATGGACCATGCAAACGAACCAGGCCACCAAAGTTTACGTGATAATCAACTTGTCAGCCTGTGAAATCAATAAACTTCCAGCCCCAGTCAAGCGAAAGACGTCCCTCAGTCCATTGGTGTTTCATTTGCTGCTGATGTTGCCCGGCATCACCGACAATTGATCCTGGTTCTAAGAGAAACTGTCTCCTCATACACTTTGATCACCCTTATCAAGAGCGAGGAACATGAGAAACTCCGCAATGCCGTCATAGTCCTCTGTTCCCAGCTGCGTTCCTTACACGACGGGGGTGTGACAGTTCACGTTGATCCTGCTCCTGGTTTTTGTTCACTTGCCAGCGACCCAATCCTCCTCTCCCCCGGAATTACCTTAGCCATCGGCAGGGTCAAGAACCCAAATAAGAATCCTGTCGCCGAACGCGCCATTGAGGAGTTCGGTTTAGAGCTCCTAAACTTGTCCCCTGAGGGAGGACCTGTGTCTGACGCCACTCTCGGACTAGTGACAGCAAACATGAACTGTCGCATCCGGCACAGTGGTCTTTCGGCGCGCGAGGTCTGGACTGGCCAGCAGTTACCATAGTTGACCGACAACTCATCCTTAGTCAGCATTTCTCCTCCAGCTGAATAACCCACCTAGCGCAAAGTCTAAGGCTCGCAGCCGTACCAATATACCTCTGGTGCTGTCTCTGTTGGCGACTTAGTTTTCTTGAAGGGTGAACAAAGACAGATTGAAAGCCCGAGAGGAATACCTCTAGGTCAGCGTCAGGAGGACCTTTCTTGTTAAAATCCGGAAGTTCACTACCTCTCAGTTTCGCAGCAAAGTCTATTTGGTGTCTATGTCCGAATGTTTTCCAGTGGCCTCAACAGCTTCGGCTCAGTTTCCACAGGGTCTTATCAGTGGCATTTAGAAGCCCTCTCCACTAGACTCTGATGACTCTGCTATTACACTGACTGTTATTACACCCCATTGTTCGTGCGCCTTCTCAAGTGGTTACTCGGCCTCCAGCCTATGAATGACCTGTGAATGATGTTATACCTGTCCAGGAGCTTCCTCCCGTACCTGCAGCCATTGTCCCACCACCCTCCTCTCCAGCTTCTGCTCGGTTCTTTCTGGTGCACCACCTAAATCTGCCGCTGTCGTTCCTCTCAGGGAGTCTTGCCGCCAACGAGGTGCCCCACTTTGGCACAACCAGGCCTGGGACTTCGATTAGCGTGCCAGGCGTTCGTGTTCTTCCTGGTCGCACTCATCCGTACCCCTTCACTTAATAGCTTTTCTTCTGTTTTACTCGTTACATTTTGACGGACAAACCTAATGGACCAGAGACTGCACCCATTGTGCTTACGTCATTTGCTTTTCACTGTTGTTCCTGTAGTTCAGGCTCTGCATTTTTCTATACTTAGTCAATTATTTTTGCATTCACATTCAGTTTACTTCTGTGTTTGCATGCTAGGGAATAGGTAGAGAACTAGGAGGCAGCCACGCCACTACGTTATTTACATTGTACCCAGCGGTTGTTATCGCTGCGCATGCGCTTACGCTTCGTGTCTGTTACATGTGCTCGCCTTTGATTGCAGTTGAACGCAGTGCAGTTGAACGCCTTTGGTTGCGGTTTGAACTCAGTGTTTCTCTTTACTGGCGGTGTTTGTATGCAAATCCGTTGTCAAAAAAGATGCGTGTAGCACCTGTTCCTCAGCTAAAAAGTATATTGATTGTTAATGGTACTAGGGAAAGGATTGGACTGACAACATACGAGGGATTTAGCCGTGCCAGAAAACGTTCTCTGGCTTTTTGAATTATTCCATACATTCGTCTGCAATTTTCCCGGGAATGTTTTAGCCTGCGGCCAGACTAAATCCCTCAAATTTATCAGTGAAACCCTTTTCCTAGTACTTTTTTGCTGAGGAACAGGTGCTTCACGCTTATTTTTTTGACTACGGATTTGCATACAGACACTTCAATTCTTGTTCTGTTTCCCTGCCCGCCAAGATGGCGTCATAAACCGTGATAAGGTCTATTAGTTTTATTTCAAATTATTTCGCTCTAAAATTAGGCCGTTCAGCTAGAGAGCGTTATTCGAAGCAGGGCATGCGGAGTTCACTTGTAAAATTGCCGCGCTATAGTGGCTGATTGATATCGTTCTAAGTTTTGGTTTAAACGCCTATCATGGTAGGTAGCCTTAAATCCTGCTTTCGCAGGGCCAAATAAGGCGTTAAAAGTGCGAAGGAAACCCGAACAGAATTTCCGAAAAGCTGTCACTGCAAATTTGCCTTGAAAGAGCGTTGAAAGTTCTGGAAAAACTGGAATATTTTGCTGTGTTCTATTTGAGTGCACAATTCACCTGGTCGGATTAGTTATGCACATGTTTATAGGTTTTTCTTAAAAAACCGACGAATTAAAAACTTTTTATGTACAATTGCGCTGACGACAAACACTGGCGTTGGATTGGCGACTGCTAGGATCCAATAACAAGCCACCCCAGGATGCTTCCAAAGCCTATCATGATCCAATGTCGCCTAATGAGAGTCTTTAACAGGTGCACTAAATGTCCTACCTACTTAATAAAAAACTAGTAAAGTTTGTTTCGCGAATTGTCGTTTAACTTGCTTCTTCGATCGCTATTGTTCGGTACTGTGGAAAAAAACGATTTTAGCAGAAAGCTATATGATTGAATTCGCAGCTGATAACCTTGAACTCATCCTGTTTTGGACAACAGTTCCATTTCTCGTCGTTGGGTTTGTCAGCAATGTGTTGGTTATACGTATTGTGCACAAGACTCGACACATGCAAACGCCAACAAATTTTCTGTTAGCAAATATGGCTGTTAGCGATGTCATCATCATTTTGCTGTGGCCATGCTACTTCTTTGTTGGAACATTTACTTGTAAGTTTGTGACCTTTGTTGAAATCTGTATAATGGTTTCTTCCACTACTCTAACTGTGCTAGCAGTTGAAAGATACCACGCTTTGCTGAGACCATTTAGAACAAGACTGCGACTGTCAGAAGACACCATTGCGAAGACCATCGGTTTCATTTGGATCGTGAGTGTCATCATGTGCTTCCCAGAATTTTTCGTCAAAGAATCGAGCGACACATACGACACTTGTGTTGGTCCATGGACAATGCACACGAACCAGGCCACCAAAGTTTACGTGATAATCAGCACAACCCTAACTTTTATTTCACTAGCGGTTACGGTTTACTGCTATGGATCTCTGATTAGAGGGCTTTACTTTACCAACACAGTTTGTCCAGAAGGAGCTGGAGAAAGAAGTGCTGAGAAAAAGAAACTTATCATCACATTTATTCTAGCAACTGTCGGATTTTCTATTGGTCATGTACCCACTTTAGTTTTTTATACGGTCGTAGCATCGCAAGACAGTAACCAGATGGACGATAACTTATTTTATGTAGTTTCTAACGTGGTGGATTTTGTGTTTGCTTGTAGCTTATGTTTCAACCCTATTTTGTACGCTTTTCGTAGTACAAACTTTAAAGAAGGATTCAAACGGGTAATGTTGTGTCGACTGACCCAACACGCGGTAATCTGAATCAATTTGGCTCGGGATTTATAAAAGAAATTGACAGTCAGATGTCTTCCAAAAATAAGTGCTATTGTGAAATTACTCCCGGTAAACCTACTAAAAGCTACTTCGAGCTTAAATATTAAGATTTTTTGCTTCTTAGGCTCCCTGATGGGAGGGAAGATTTCTCCTTTATGGGCTATATAGGTATATTCGACCCCAGAGGGTATTGGTTTTTAGCCGTTTTGGCCTGAAATAGGGTATCGACTTTGATACTTTGGTAGCTACAGTTTGTTGATCCGCTGTATTTTTCAGGATGAAAGACCTGCGTAGGACATGATTACGTGTTAGGTATCTGAGCATCACTTCAACGCCCGGGTGGAAAAAATGTTTGGAACATCTCAATCTATAATGTGAGGAAACTGTTACGCGTATTTCTCTTGATTTTTCAAAATAGGATGTATGACTTTAGGTTGCAAACATATATTTAAATCAAGAGAGGAGGTGCCCCATCTTCTCTTGTTTAAATTTAATTTATGGTGTATATTTGTAAGATACTTTCTGCTCATCTCAAGGGAGTTTGTTAAATTGATAAAATGAAACAGTGCTAGTTATAGTTACAGCGCGTAAACCCGGAATTTTAAGGAAATGTCAGTTTCGTGAGATAAGGATGAGTCATGATTGAGTTAATGAATAAAGCTTACATGAAAGGGTAGAGTTTAAGTTATTCTCATAGAAAAGGACCGATCTCCTGTACACACTTCACTTCACTTCACTTTATTTCAATAATTTATAATATACAATTTAGGAGGTACCTAAGATAGTACATTTTTTGTAGGTTATTTTTTTGTATAGACGTTCTGCAGAGGTAAAAATATACTCAATATATATCTCCATTTTGTGAAAAACCTGTTTGGACGATAGTATTAATTAAAAGGTGTTTGTTTTTTCAAATACCCAGGTCTCTGCCGGCCTCTTACTTATTCTCGAATTGTGGCTTGGTAAATCTCACTAACGAGACTAACAGCCATCGGTTTCTGCAGTTTTTGCATCTGATCATTGATTGAGCAGTTGTAAAGAATGACCACAGAGCTTTCCTTCATGTATTTTAGGGTCAGTAGGAGACATCTATTTTAGCAATACTGAAAAAAAAACCTATCGTCGGTAGAGTTTATTGACGACAGCACATATGAATGCATTGAATTCAGATAATGACTGAACATCACCCTCAGAATAGACAACCTTGGAGCACAATATATATACCTACAAAGAGCTCATAAATTTAACCACTGAATCATTCAGTTCGTCATTGATTTTTTTTTTAATATTTAGCATTGTATTGTTAATTGAACTTTGTTTTGAATTAAGAATCCAATGACAGTGACGAATCACAAAATAATAGTGATAAACGTTTTTCGGAAAACGTTCCAGCCAACTTCGAATCAAAGAATTGCAGGTGGTTTCAAAGGTATCAGACTTTGATGAATCATCCAACAACATTCACGAAGGGATAACTCGAAGGGATAAGCACAACACGGCAGCACTTGCTGCGAATCGATGTCCGGCTGCATATTAGTGAGCACATTAATTATAATGCGTTGCTACACAGTAGCTAGTTGGACTACTTGATATTCTACCAATGAATAAACTTCTCATCAGTTTGAATGCAACTGGAACACTATGCTTTGGTTGTAAACAAAGTTTGAAGTTTATCTATTCATAAATACATAGCAGTCCGAAAACTGAATTGCGTATTTACTTACATAAATAAAGTTACACAGGTCTAATTATTAACTATTTTCATCTATCTACTTAATTGAAAGGATCCACTCGGCCAAAAAGGAAATGTCTTAACTGTGTTCGCTTTAAGACATGAAGAGATAATAAAACTATTCTTAAAACGGTCGGTTTTGGAGCGTTTCATGTAAAAGGTCGCGCGCGCCTTAACGAATAAGTAGTTTCATTCGTTGTTGGTAACAACTTATAAAGGCGGTGATTGTTGCCATTTACAAGTGTGTCGAAAAGTGTCTCACATATTTCGTCATGATGGATGGCCAATTCCTTAAAGTTCATAATATCGAGGGCCTCATGATAGCCATGACCAGGGCCATGATGAACATTGCTCTCTTCTGTACACGTTCTATTTCTTGCATTAACCCATTAAGATCCAATGCGCCCTCATGCGCCCGTACAAGACTTCGCTGCTTTAAAAAATTGCAGCTTTCTCAATCAAGCGAACATTGCCTTATCTATCAGTTGTGAGCATTGACTAGAAAGTCCTTCGTTAGAATATTATTTCCAACGCTGAAAATGGTTTCACAAATGAAGCTATATTAGTGTCAAAAGTCTTCGTCGTCAATTCCTGTACACACTTGGAATATCTTGGGTTGAACGGCTCATATATTTTTTCCACAGATCGTGAATTGGATGAACGAAGGAGAAGCTGCGCTTGTGACGGAATATTGATTATAATTTCTTTCGCCGTGCGGCTGTTTGATCGGACGTTCCTTTTGCCGTTTACTTCTTTCGATCCGAGCTGAAATAAAGTTACTTTACTTTACTTTTTTCATTCCGTTCATCGGTTCGACTGTTGCTCCTCAGACATTACTTTGGAAAGCCGATAGAGGTGTTCCGGCAATACTTCGGAAAATCGATATCTATTGTTATGCCGTTGACATATCGATTTGTTTACATCTGAGTGAGTGACAAATTTGCATAATCTGCCCCCCAACAATACTCGTTCCTACGCTTCGCGTACCACGACTAAAAATGACCTTTTTTAACGTCATAGAAAAACAAAAAAAATCATGTTTTTGCCTTCAGTTTCTTTTAAAGAAATCATCGTTGCTAACCCATCCTGGCCTTGCCTCGATTTTCAACATCACGACCGCACTGCATGCTGGGAAATAGCCAGAAATTTTGACAGCGTTCGTTCCTAACCCAGCATATTTTATAATTATACTAAGTTCACAGCCACTCCGACCTACCACCGAAATTTCGCGCTTGTTGTGTTCTTCAGTGGTCGCAAGTTCCAAAATATGCCGAGGTAGGTTAAGAAATTCATCAGTAGTCGAGTCCCAAAGCTACTTGGTTTCGGAGCGGCCATTTTAACAGTTGCATGAGCAAGGAGCCAAATTCGCTAACGAAATACTTCACCTAACTCGCTTCTTTGAGAAAGTGGACTCTTAGCTACCTTCACGCTTAATGATGCTCATTAGGTAGCTACTAAGATGAATCAAAGTACACCTGTGAAGAGGTCGTGGATATGTGACCTTATGTATCAGTCAATTCCAAAAGCGCCCATCCCCCCCCCCCTCCCCGCCCAAACACCCGAGCATTTCACTTTTTTGAAAAATTTTGGTCAAATGCCCCGCTGTGTTTCCAGTTCAGATGGTCAAATGCCCCATCGTTAGGGCCTCAAAAGGGGTCAAATCCCCCGCTGTTGGGGGCATATCTTATCCCAAACCATTTCCCACGAGTATATTGGAACGCTTATTCAAAAGAAGAAAATTTCTATACAGTTTGTTGCCAAAAAGGATCGACTCAATACGTGAACTCGGATATCCAAAGTTTCTTTAAATTTAACAGCTCCATTTAATTACGAGTAAAGGTTATCTTTTTAATACAGAAAAAAGTAAACAATTCAGAAAACCTAAAGAAGAGAACTCAAATCAAGTGTAAGCTTTATAAATCTAAAGCAGATCACTCGATACATGAAGCATTTTGTCACGCTCCCCGCTCATAATAAATATTTTGATCTATTCCAAAAAAATCGCTTACTTACCTTTGGAAACGAAATCTAAAAAATTGCTCACTAAAACCCCTTTTCTGACTGATCTGTCCTCACTCCACACTTTGAATAAAGGCATATTGAATTATTATAACAGAAGCAGAGCGAAGGGTGAAGGGAGCGAAGCGGCTCCCGTGGTGAATGAATGAATTTTCGCGCGAGACGCGCGAAATCCTTTACATGGCGACCGCTGACCAGTGTTTAGCCGATAGTCAAATGACCCACCGGGTGGGGACTCATGTCGGGTCAAATTCCCTGCTGTTCGGGGCTACCCTCTGGTCAAATACCCGGGGTATGCCCAGGGGAGGGATGGGCGCTTTTGGAATTGACTGATTCATTATTTGCGATAAGGGGGATTAAGCCAAGCTGACTCGAGAAAGCGGCGTTTTAACTAGTTTAAACGCGTGCAAACTCTTTATGGAAAGTGTTTAAACAACTTTTTTAATGCGTTCAAACGTCCAGCTCTTTTGAGCATCAATTTTATTGCTCATGAGCTTATTAAACACAATTTAACCTCGGGGTGCATATTTACATATTCGCGTTTGAATGAATTATCGAGGCAGGGAGAAATCGTGGGAGTTTAAAAAAAATGAGCTCCTTTTGAAAGCTGAACAGGTTTCTGTCTTGTCCTTATGGACGGAAAAATATCAGGCAAAAGGACGATTTCGCCAAAACGAAGCCAGCCAAACACTGCGCGCAGTATTTCGAGGAAATTGTTACATAATGCTGTCGAACGAACGCAACCGAAATTTGACATATGCAAATTATGCTTTTTATTGCCTGTGGGAAATGCAACATTTGCCGTCGTTTTCAAAAACAACCATTGACGCCATGTTTTTGGATATTAAAATGAATAAGTTTCATTCAAAACTTTCACTGAAAAAATAGCGCGTTTAATTAAAACGAAGAGTATTTCTCAAAGCAAAACTTGTGTTTACATTGTGGCTAGACGTGATGGCGCCACCTAAAAATAATTTAATTTTAGACTGCGTTGAATATTATTTCCAACACTGAAAATGGCTTCGCGAATGCACCTATATTGGTGTCAAAAGTTTCCGTCGTCAATTCCTGTGCACACTTCGAAAATATTTCGGGTTGAACGGCTCATATAATTTTTCCACAGATCGTGAATTGGATGAACGTAGGAGAAGCTGCGCTTGTGACGGAACATTGATTATAATTTCTTTCGCAGTTCGGCTGTTTGATCGGACGTTCCTTTTGTCATTTATTTGTTCGATCCGAGCTGAAATAAAGTTACTTTCCGTTCATCGGTTCGACTGTTGCTCCTTAGACATTACTTCGGAAAGCCGATAGAGGTGTTCCGGCAAAACTTCGGAAAATCGATATCTATTGGTATGCCGTTGACATATCGATTTGTTTACATCTGAGTGAGTGACAAATTTGCATAATCTGACACCTAACAATACTCGTTCCTACGCTTCGCGTATCCACGACTAAAAATGGCTGTAAACTTACCAAAAATCGCATACAAACCATATTTGAGCCGTTATTATCGCTCAACGAAGCAACATGGCTACGTCAGAATGACGTTTCTAGAAAACTCGAGCCTACAGTGTTTTAGAACAACAGCACTTTCCATGGCAACCCCAAATATGGAGTCACTAAATCCTATGGATCGTTAAAATACAGAAAATCACTCAAAACTGTAAAAAGTCTCGGGCGTCAGTGGGTTAAATTTTAAGGTAAACTGTAGTGAAAGACCTGTGCCGCATAGTCCATAATTGATCTAATACAACTAGAGAGAAAAAGCCCTAAATCAGTGCGAGCAATCTTAATATTAAGTTGAATCAATAAAATATAATCTCATAGAGCCCTTCTTAGTTTTACTCCACGTTAAGTTATGTACGGCGGTACATTTCAAAGTACTTCTCCGGTTGACACTGGCATTTGCCACCTCCGAAGCCCTCTGCTTCGCATCTTAAAGCTGGATTTGTGGGTAGAAGCAATTCCCTGAAAGAAAACAGAGGTAAGAAACAATTTCACAGCAAGTGGCCCGCCGAAAGTGTTTGACGGCGAGTCATGGCGAATCCACGAGTAACGTTGAGTTTCTGACCCATCTGTGAATGGATTCCGGGACCTGGCATGGGAATTTTGGCGAGTTGT
>JAEMWC010000894.1:322500-356923 GCA_016490735.1 Pachyseris speciosa
AAGCGCAAGCTAAGTGCACTAAAAAGTAAAGAATTTTCCAACTTTTTAGAAATACATTCAGTTCGGTGCAGGAAATTTTATACTAAAAATGTGCCTTCAATCACGAGTTTTGATCAGTTTTGATTCAATTTGGAGGTTTTTTGGAGGTTCTGGAGTAATCAAGAAATCCAAGGTGGCGGTCTTGCAGAAACAATGACGAAATTACTGTTTCTTTTCTTCTTTTCGCCCGTTGCCCCATTGCGGAGTCTTGTCCCAGGCCTATCGCAAGTACTCGCAAGTCGCAAAAAAAATCAAAGTACAACTGTGAAGACGTCGTGGATATGTGACCATATTTGCGATAAGGGGGATTAAGCCACGGTGACTCGAGAAAACAGCGTTTTAACTAGTTTTAACGCGTGACAACTCTTTCTGGAAAGTGTTTCAACAACTTTTTAATGCGTTCCGAAACGTCCAGCTCTTTTGAGCATCAATTTTATTGTTCATGAGCTTAACACAATTTAACCTCGGGGTTCATATTTACATATTTGCGTTTGAATGAATTATCGGGGCAGGGAGATATGGTGGAAGTTTAAAAAAAATGTGCTCCTTTTGAAAGGTTTCTGTCTTGTCCGTATGGGCGGATAAATATCAGGCGAAAGGACGATTTCGCCAAAACGAAGCCAGCCAAATACTGCAGTATTTCGAGAATGTTACACAAAGCTGTCGAACGCAACCGAAATTTGACATATGCAAATTATACTTTTTACTGCCGGTCGGAAATACAACATTTGCCGTCGTTTTCATAAACAACCATCGACGCCATGCTTTTGGATATAAAAATAAACAAGTTTTATTTAAAACTTTTACTGAAAAAATGGCGCGTTTAGTTAAAAAGAAGAGTATTTCTCAAAGCAAACTTGTGTTTAAGCCTGGTTTTCATATGCCGGGAAAATCCCAGACGATCGGGGATTTCACTGTTTCCAGACCATCCCAGATTATGCCGATTAAATGAAAACTGGAGATCGTAGACATGCCCGATCGTCTGGGATGGTCGGGGACAAATCGGGAAAATCGGAAAGGTTTCTATTTTGCCGATGCGTCCCAGATTTCTGCGGTGGTCGTTATCTCGGCATAAATCTGGGACGGTCGGGAAATAGTGAAATCCCCGACCGTCCGGGATTTTCCCGACATATGAAAACCAGGCTTTACATTGTGGCTAGACGCGATGGCGCCACCTAAAAATAATTTAATTTTAGATTGTATTGTTTTCGTTAGAATATTATTTCCAACACTGAAAATGGTTTCGCGAATGCAGCTATATTGGTGTGAAAAGTTTCCGTTGTCAATTCCTGTGCACACTTGGAATATTTTGGGTTGAATGGCTCATATATTTTTTCCACATATCGTGAATTGGATGAACGTAGGAGAAGCTGCGCTTGTGACGGAATATTGATTATAATTTCTTTCGCCGTTCGGCTGTTTGATAGGGTTTTTTCTTTTGCCGTTTATTCGTTCGATCCGAGCTGAAATAAAGTTACTTTACTTTACTTTTTTCATTCCGTTCATCGGTTCGACTGTTGCTCCTTAGACATTACTTCGGAAAGCCGATAGAGGTGTTCCGGCAATACTTCGGGAAATCGATATCTATTGGTATGCCGTTGACATATCGATTTGTTTACATCTGAGTGAGTGACAAATTTGCATAATCTGCCCCCTAACAATACTCGTTCCTACGCTTCGCGTATCCACGACTAAAAAAAGAAACATTTCATTGCCTCATAGGTTGCTATAACAACGAATGGACGTCACTCAACCTGCGTTGACATTGGCTGGGTGGGCATACAGTGAAAAACTTGCGTCGACTTGCGTGCAAATTGGATCTCGACCAAAGTGAGCGGAAGTCATCGTAGGTCGACGCAAGTGCACGCAAGTTCTTGCCAAATGGAGTCGCAAGTAGAACCAAGTTTTCAACTTGCGTCTACTTGCAACTCCGTTTGGCCAAGGCTTTACATATTGTAATCCCAGCGGAGCAAAAATAACAATAGCTCTAATAAGCATGAGCGAAACAAAAGCTGAAGGTTTCTGGTTGTGGTAGCCGAATGGCATCATTCAGAAATGCGCATATTTTATCGTGCTCAGTATGTTTTGTTTCGATTTGATCGGCCGAGATCAATTGAGATTGGGAACTACTTCTTCACTCTCGAAATGATTTGTGGGTAATAAAGGCAAACTTGACTTCCGCTGACTATCCGGCGCCATCTTGTGACAGTTGCAGATTTTTTGTAGAGATTTTGTAGTAACTTGTAACTTGGTGTTTTCCAAGATGGGGAATAGAGGTATGGAAGACCTTATTCCCGTTATGAACAAAATACAAGATGCGTTCGCCCATATTGGACAGCCGTCGACCATTAATTTACCTCAGATCGCTGTTGTAGGAAGTCAAAGTGCCGGAAAAAGCAGTGTGTTAGAGAACTTTGTTGGGCGGTAAGTCCGCGAAAACGATTATTTCCTTGCGAGTCTCTGTATATTTTTTGGTTGGATTTTGATGTTAGCTGACAGTCTCTTGTTACTGTAGAGATTTTCTGCCCCGAGGATCTGGCATTGTGACAAGAAGACCGCTTATTCTTCAACTACATCCAGCCAAATCAGGTTCGTTCGTATGAAAGTCGTATGTTTGATAAGTTCTCAAATTCTGATCAGTGAAGATTGTGAATGTCTGCTTCAGAAGTTATCCCATTGGGCCAGCTGTATAAATATTAAATGAGATCGGAGATGTTTGTCTTTTATTTCTTTGCGACGATTCCTACAATGAGGAAGTTAAGCTAATCAACCATCGAAATAAGTCTTATATAAAACCTAAAGCTTAAACGAAGTGAAATCAACAAATTGATCACTGAAATAATTATTTTCACTTCTCATGAACAAACTAGTTGCAATTGTGATTACGTGACATTCTAAAAATAGAGGTGAACGGTTCGGTCGATAAAACAAAGGAGGGCGTTCAATATGAGATATCTCTTCGAATAGTGGTTTTTTCATGTATGTATGTATGTATATTCTCTTGGTTTCTAGTGTTTTGTTAATTCCTATCTACATGTAGTACAGACATGTATTAGTAGTTCATACTGAGTACACCCCCCTTCCCGTTATGGATAACATTTTCTGAAGGGGGTGGGCAAAGTCATTTCTGAGGTGGTGCACCAGTCAGCATCCTTTGATCTTGGGAATTTTTCTGGTGGTTATAGCACAAAACGTCTCTTATTTCTGAGGGGAAGTAGAAAAGTTGGCTTATTTGTGAGGAAGGCCTGAATAAAAGGGTCTTGAATCCTTATCAGCATTGAAATCAATTCCCCACTCTTAAATGTCTTTCTTACTCACTAAATATAGTTAAGTCAACTTACATGGGGACGAAATTAGCTCTGAGTCTTTTCTAGTAGTAGTTTTAGTTGTTTTGAGCCCTTCACACAATTATTTTTTGTTTTTACCCGAGAAGGCCCAATGAGACTGGGTGTCAACATCTTACTAATAACATTTTACGGTTCTATTCAGAATGGGCAGAATTTCTTCACACCAAGGGGAAAAAATTTACCGATTTTGAAGAAGTAAGGAAAGAGATTGTAGCAGAGACTGACAGAGAAACTGGGAGTAACAAAGGAATCTCATCTTTACCAATTAATCTCCGAGTTTTCTCCCCCCATGGTAAGTCTGAAGTTGCTTTATGGCAATGATTACAAAACAGTTACTCCATAGAGTCAAGTTTAGTGGATTAAATGAGCTTGGTGGTTCATCATATGCTGGGTCAAGGAAAAACATTTCTAATGCAGTGTGCCATGTATTTTGTGAATAAGACTAGTGTTGTTGAGCAAAGCTACACATGTGTTATTTTTAGATTTATTATTAGCAATTTGTTTTTCTTATTTTTACTACTATTATTATATCTAATAGCATATCTAATAGCATATCTAATAGCATAATTATATCTAATAGCATAATTTTTTGTAAACTGCCATTGGACCCTTGGGAAATGGTGCTATAAAAAAGTTCTTTATTACATGTAATTATTATTATTATTATTATTATTATTGTTAATACTATAATTGTTATAATATTATTTTTGTAATTAAAATTGAGTTAAAGACTCACGTTCATCCAAGATGCATTGTGCGCCGCACTGAATTTCGCACAGATGGAAAATACAGAAATTGCCAGTAAGCGCTATTTTGCAAAAATAATCCTACTTCATCCGGCTTATCTCCCCGAGTATCACTATTTTTTGTGTCATTGTGGTTCTCTTAACATCCTTTCTCTTCATTTGCGTCGATATTTTCAAGAAGAGTCGTCGTAGCGGTGAGGAAAATACCTTGTAGGTGGCTGGTCTGGCTGGTCTTGTTGTTGAACTTCACGTAACACGAAATTACTATTTGTTGGTGGGCTCTTGTTAAAAATCCGTTTAGTTTGGGGCAACCTGTAGAAAATTCTTCAGACTTGTTGGAATATTGTCTTCCATTTTCAGACTGTTGTCTCCTTGAATTGGTTTTGTAATATTATTCTGGCAAAACATGACTTTTGTCCCTTCACTTTGTTAATACATAGTTGCTGCCAAATGACCTCTGATCTCCAAGTTGACAGCAGCTGCTTACCCGAAGGAAGATGCCCGTGTCAGACTTTGCTTAGCTAGTACAGTATTTTCAAGCAAAGAAAAGGGCTGTTTGATACCTCCAAACATGTGTCTGTCGTAACAATACACTGTATGCCAGATTTGAACTGATGTCCGACCTTGGTGAATATTTTGATCATGCAGTTCTAATTTATCTGCGAATGAACCGGACATGAGAATGGTTTTGCATCCGATAAATGAGCATCCATCGAGTCGAACGCTGTTTATTTCTCTTCCCAGCAATTTCTGTAATGACAAGGTAAGCCTTATGGAACTCTTAAATTAAAATATATTGACTAGGAATATTCAAGGCGACGTATATAATTTTTGGAATCCTTTACCGCGTCGCTTTTAGTTAGCCATAAATGCAAGCAAAACGATCGACTTCCCTCGCTTCCTCACTCACTCAGCACTATAGACAAATAAATCGATGCTAATTTCGTTGTTATGAGTTGTTGTGATATTCACCACCACTGGGACTCAGTGGGAGAATCTGGTAAACCAATAAGATCGCACGAGTGAACAATAGAGACGGTTAAAAACAATAACAAAGGTGCGTAAGGCCTCTTGGATGAACATGGGTCTTTAATACAAATGGTATCAAGCTATTATGTTTTATTACATGTACATATCTGGGCACCAAGACTGGATATGATACAGGCCATCTGATATTATGTGATGGTGCGATTTCGCACAATTGACCTCAAATCGCATCCAATCGCACAATTCCTAAAAATCACTCAATTCATAAAAAATTGCACAATTTCTTAGAAAATAAACCATAAATAAATGCCTTATAAATTCCGCGTGTACACTTTGTTTCAAGACAATTTACCTTCGAAAGAGCCCAAGAAATGTTGTGAAACCATCAATTTCACAAACAGTGTAAGTTCAAGGCATTATTTTTTGTTTTTGGTAGGTCTGGCACCTGGTGCTAGTTTTTTTCATTCTTAAAGAATTGCCTATTGGTGAAACGCAAACAATTCTTTTCTTTAAGTTAGCCTATCAGAATTGCTGATATGAATCCATGACATATGATCCTTCTATATTGATTTCACGTTCTAAGTACATGGTAATCAGAAATGAGCAAAATTTATATCAGGGAAGTGTTGCTTGACAACAAAATGTTAGCTTATTTATGTTCTTTCGTGTACATCGTTGACATCCTTGTGGACAAAAAGACCTCTGTTCCTTTGTGTTCAACTACTGGCAAACCAAATCGCACCTTCCTTCAAATTTGACTGCCAAAGACAAAGCAGAAAAATATGCCACCAGTACGTTCCACGTGGATGATGGGCTGATGTTTTGTTTGTTGTGTAACGTAGTAATTGACCATCTAAGAAAATCATAATTACATTTCTATCCCAATTCACTCATAATTGCTATATTTTTCCTTTGTGAAAAAATTGCTGTTAGTGCAGCGCAAAAGTGGTTATTTTCTTTCTCAGAATCTTAGTAAATCAAGCGTAAAATGGTTGAGGAAAAAATTGCATAATTTGCATAATTTACCACATAATAGTCCTTTCTTATCGCACAATCTACCCTGAAAGTATCGCACAATTTCTACCCTATCAGATGGCCTGATAATAATACTCAAATGGATCTAGCCGAGCACAGGTGCTCTACTAATTGGGCAGACTAAATCAAATCAACTCTAAAAAAATCAAACCAAATCAAATGTTGGTTTTGGGGGAGAGGGGAAAACCGGAGTACCAGGAGAAAAACCTCTCGGAGCAGAGTAGAGAACCAACAAACTCAGCCCACTTATGATTCTGAGTCCAGGAATTGAACCCGGGCCACATTGGTGGAAGGTGAGCGCTCTCACTGCGCCAACCCTGCTCTATACATACATGTATAACACAGTTTAATATTAAATTGTGGGAAATTATTGAAACGAGTCATCAGGAGTCACTTGCCCAAACATTATATGTACAATACCGGCCGGAGGGATTGCAGCATGTCCACGCGTGTAAATTGCGTGTAATGCGCGTGTAATTTGAGTGGACACTGGGTGGGTATTGCGTGGGCACTGTGTGGACACTGCATCTAATGTTGGTGTAAAAACTGCGTGCAAAAATTGCTTTGCGTGTACTCATGGCATACGAGCGATCTTTTGTTATTCATACACGCAAATTTGCATGAAGTCTACTGTCAAAAAGCCTGAGATATAGCGTGCAACACTGCGAAATGGCTGTACACGTTATTCGACAGAGTTATAAACACGCAACGATCGATGTGCTGCGGAACGTGAAATCAAAACAACTCGTAATAAAGTAGCGAATTTCCATGTTACTTCTTAACACTCAATTATTAAATGAACCTTAAGGATTGAGAGAAAGCATCTTACTCTTGTCGAGGGATAACCTAAAATTCTGCGCTACTATTTCATGAAAACTGCTGTGAGAGTCCGTTTCGGCACTCCGCAATGGTTTAAAAAGTTTGCACCCTTCCGCGACAGTTTGAGCGAAATTCCGAGCGAAAGTTTGAGCAAAAATTTTGCGGCACTCCACCAGGGTTTCTAATAAATTTTAAAATAGCTGTCTGAGCTAACTGAAGTAGGTGGAAAACTGATGAAATTTTTTAAAAAGAGGTAAATTCTGACAAAGTAGGCGGCGATTTTCGCCGGTTGCCGGCTTTTCATCAAACCCCTGCTCCAGTATAGCTCGAGCGAAATTCCGCGCATTCTGCAATAGTTCGAGTGAAATTTTGCAACCCTCTGCGATAGTTCCGAGCGAAATTTCGCGCCACTCCGTGATAGTTCGAGCAAAAATTTTGCAGCACTCCGCTAAAGTTCGAGTGAAATTCTGCCGCACTTAGCAATATTTTGAGTCAATTGTCGTTTGTATTTTCTGGCTTTTCGCTTGCTGTAAATGTTACATTTATCTTGTTTCGTTTTATCTCCCCCACATCATAAACATCTCATTCTTCAACAAACAGCGTGTGCTATTTTTGTCACCCGACGAGTGCAAATTTTTGTCACGTGTTAGGCAACGAATTCTATCAATGGATCGGATTTCATTTTATCTTTTAACAAGTAAAAGTTCTCTTATGTTTTGTTTTGCATTTTGTAACGATCTCCTTCACAATAATGGTGCTCTTGGTAACCGGGCTGGCTTGCCTGCTCATAATGAACACAACGGATGTTTTTTTTTACAAGAAAAATATGGCAACTGCCTGGTCAACCGAGCTCAGTTCGTTTCGAATGTCTAGACGATCGGGTGCCGCTTATGTCTCATCTGCGTTTTTTTATTAATTCACGCGCTTATCCTTGTCACGCAACTCTGTAATAAAAATACCGATACCCCAAATTGAACGCAAAAATTGAACCCCAAATTGAACGCAATACTTCAAGCTATCCTTCATGCCTTTTGTAAAACAGTGGGTTCGTTTTAAAACTCTCATTTGAAGAACGACAATAACAGAACACCAGCAAGGCGGTCAGCAAATTTTGTTCTTGTTACAAGCGGTGAGTGAGTTCCAGGGGAGAGACTGTGTGTTATTTTACACGCAGTCACTGAGTGTAAAATTACACTCATAAAATGTATTTGCGTGGACATTGCGTGGACACTGCGTGGGCAGTGCGTGTAAAGTGAGTGTAAAGTCAGTGTAAACTGTGTGTACTGCATGCACATTACACGCGTGTAATGCTGCAATCCCTCCGGCCGGTACTGTACATGTATGAGTTTCAAGACAGATAAAACAGTCTCACACAAGTGTACATGTACAAGTCATGCAACTTGCCTCATTTGGCAGGCAATGGCATCTGCATTTTTATTTCGAGTATAAAGATTGGCTAAAACAAAGTGAGGAACAGGCAAAATAATTGTTGGCTTCACACTAGAGCTTGTAAGTATAATCTAAGTGCACTTGGAACCTACTTTGAGTCTGAAGGGGTAAAATGGACTCACTTGAACTTTACTTAGTAACCAAGGAAACGTTCGTACTTCAAAGAAGCCGAAGTTCACCGCCAAGTATGATCTACACTACACTTGAGAACACACTTGACCAATAGGAAATGGAAGCCAACTGAAAGCGATGTGAAGCGATTCCGATGAACGGACCGATAAACAACATGCCAGCTGAGATCGATCGAAAAATTCAAAATGGATGGCTGGAGTGTGGAAGACTCTATGGAACATTATTTTATGTAAGTATAAAAATAGAAAGTAAAGAAAAGTCGTTACAAGTGGTTAAACCAATAATCATATTTGAATTTTATTTTTAGAGACAACCTAAACCATCGCTTTTCATTTCATCCAACACCAAATGTGGTTCTGCAAAACCAGCCACTCTTTCAACCTGGTCATTTCTTCGCGCCACAACAACTCCACCAACAAGTACAGTTTTCCGCACCGACTGTCACAAACAACATCGCCCAGGACTCATCCAAAGAAAAAGGAAGGGAAAAACGGGAAGAAAAACCAAAAGCTGCAGACTGGTCCGTGCATGAGACGAAACAACTTCTTCATGCGTGGGCTCCTCGTTTTGAAAGACTGAAAGGAGCCTCCAACAAAGTACGCACAGCGATTTGGAACGAGATTTACGAGGACTTCAAGAGCAGCTGTGATGAAAGTGAACGTACTTTGCCACAAGTCAAGAAGAGACAGCAAAATCTGGAATACGAATTCAAGCAGCTAAAGGTCAAAGCAAGTAAAACTGGCGAAGAGGGCCTGAATAAAATCAAGGAGGGCTTTCCTTATTACAGTATTTTTGACCAAACTATGGGCTACCGTGACAGCGTAGATCCCGCCAAAATGGAAATTGAAAGTTCTTGTCTCATACCAAGTGCATCCAATGCCGTCAGTACTCCACCTGTCATTTTTTCCGGGGCAAAGGAAGGGAAGGAAAGTGCCACAAGTGTCAGCTCGGAAAACGAGGACAGACCTTCAACAAGTGCTGGCGTGAAACGTGGCTGCAAAGAAGTGTGTGGTAAGGAATCAAAGAAGCGGAAACGAGGAAGAAGTAACGAGGCTAATGGCACAGATGACTTGAGTGCATTACAAGAAATGTGGGAGAAAAGTCTTCAACAAGAAAATGAAAGGTTTGAAAAGTCAATGAAAATGTTCCAAGAGAATCAAAAGGTGCAAATGGAACAAACAGCGTGTCTTTTATCCGGATTTAAAGATTTAATGAAGTATTTGATGAAGGACTAGAACCAGTAAACGTTTGTTCGTGTACTGTTTACTTTTTTCCTGAGAATTGGTCATTTGAACTTTACCGTCGTTTTATAAATTCGTTCTAAAGTTATGCTTATATCAGGCACGATTTTCCATCATTGATTGTTCATCTGTTCATGTTTGATAAGCTCAACTTTTAATGGATGTTTACGCATTACATGTAAATTTCCTGCTTGTTACAGTTTTGACCCATTTTTAACAGTCGTTTTAATTACACGAGCTGTAAAAGAAAACCCACCAAAATCAACGAATAAAACAACAAACAAATCAACCACTTGTTTTTATGTCTTCGTTTCCCTCAGAAGAAAGACAAGCAATTTTGACCTTTGTACAGAATAACTTGCTACTTAATTCAACACATTCAAGTTATATTACAAGTTATCCCACACAAAGTTCTTTAGAGCTTCTCTTACTTCAGTGCCACCCTCCCGTAATGGTCCTGCATAATCGTCCTCAGAATCACTGTCATCTGAATCGCTGTCGCTGCAATCGTACAAGTCACTGTGATCAACACAGATGTTATGTAAAACACAGGCAGCAAGAACAGTTTTACTGAGTGTTTTGGTTTGCTGTTCAACATTTTTTAATAGCAACCTCCAGCGTCCCTTGAGCATGCCAAATGCTCTTTCATACAACAGACCTTGCAGCACTAAGCTTTTTGTTAAATTCGCGTTCATCTGCGGTGAGGTGCCCTCTATCAGGATACGGTTTGACGAGCCACTTCAGCAGTGGATAAGTGCTGTCTCCTATAATAAGAGGGGGGATTTCTGTACCACTGACAATTTTCATTGGGGATGTCAAAATTTGTTCGTTTTCTCCTAAATCAAAGAGGCCACTTAATCTTAACACCCTGGCATCATGTATGCTTCCAGGATACCCGAAGCTAACATGAATGAATTTTAAATTGCAGTTAACTATGGCCTGTAAATTCACACTGTAATGCTGCTTTCTATTGAAGTAGTCCTCGTGGTTATCTGGGGGTGCATTTATTTCGATGTGACAACCGTCTATAGCGCCAACTATTTGCGGAATCCCGAATTCCTCTTCAAAATCATCCATCAGTTCCTGTAACTCTTGTCTCGTTAGTGGAAACTTAATGAACTGGCCTTTTAGTCGAAGAAGAGAAAGTTCAAATTCGGCACAGATAGTTTTAGCGGTAGACATCCCAAGTCCAAATTTTAATCCACAGCTTTTGAAGCTGTTCCCTGTTGCTAGCCTCCACAGTGCTACGGCAACTCTTGCTTCGACGCTTACAGGTGAACGCATTCTCGTGTGCTGCTTCTGTAGGTCTCCACGTACCAGATCACACAAAGCGTTGAAGGTTGGACGAGTCACACGGAAATGCATTTTCCATAACAGATCCATGTCTTGGTTAGCTAGAAGCACTCTAAACCAATTTTGCAGACGAGGCCAAGCCCAAGCCCTACGGCGATTTCTTTGCTGAAAACGGAGTTGATCAACCAGTCTAGAGAAATACAGAAATAGATGTCGCTTGTTCCTTTGTGTTGCTGCGACGTACTCGTTAACAACGAAGTACCTATGCATTTCTTGTAAGATTAGAACTCTTTGAGTTAAAAGTAACGACAAAATAAATAGGAAACTACAAAAAACTATTTTCCGTTGCAAAGGCCTCATGGTTACAGTTCCGAGCAATTGCATTTGTGACATGCATGACTGATTTTACCGCAAAAGATGATTGGCAGCTTGCGCTTCAAGTAATATACTTTGTCATCAGGTGTGAAGCCAAGTTTTCTAAAGTGCGACTTGAAATTTTCAAGTGCACTTGAGTTGAGTTCTTACTTGAAACTAACTTAGGTTCTAGTGTGAAGCCAACAAATGATGCTGGACATTACTTTATCGCAGCCTACAGTAGGATAGACAGCATTAATTTGCAAAGTAACTATTTTGTCTCCTTGTGGACCTGGGGACCCAGATCCAGATCATATAAAATCACTTTTTGAATTTTTTTGCTCATAACAGATGCAGGATGCAGGGGCATCAAAATCACTGATTATAACATAAGCATAATGCCACCTGAAAGTGAATGTTAGAAAGTCAGTTAGTATCATCAGCATTTCATTTGATTTTCATTTCTTTCAGTTTTGAATTTGACTCTTGTGGATCTTCCTGGAATGACAAAAGTCCCAGTAGGAGACCAGCCTCCTGATATCGAGATCTTGATAAGAAGCATGTTGCTGCAGTTTATCACCAAGTCAAACTGTTTAATTTTGGCAGTATCTCCTGCAAACTCTGATCTTGCAAACTCTGATGCCTTGAAGATTGCAAAGGAAGTTGATCCAGAGGGTAAAGAAAGAAAACAATTAATGTTTTTAATGTTAGTAGTGCAAACCCCTATGTCCAACGAGTACAGTTTAACATCGATAATATTACTGTACCTGAACCAGTGACACTATGATTTGACTGAGTCTGGACTTCTCTTCGAGCTGAATAGTGAAAGGTCAGATAAAGGAAAATTCAAAGTCCTGCCTCACAAAAATCAGTAGCACTACTACACTGTAGCTGTAGCAAAGCTCAATCTTCAGATGGGGAGATGTAGGTTCAGCTTGTCCCAGAGCTGAGCTACTGTGAGACATAATGTGAACTACAAATCCCATGTACACTGTATTAGCCCAAAAAAGTTCACTTTAAACTTCATCATCTAAGTTACTGTAGGTTCTTCAATCTATGTTTTTGATTGCTGATGACATGGCATCCCACATACTGCAAGTATTAGTGTTGTACAGCTGTATGGAATACCATGATTCAATTTCAGTTGCAACAGTTTTTTTACTGTCTGACAAGCTCATGGCATGCTGCACATCCAGGGGTTTCAATAAGTTTTGAAATAACCGTCTAAGTGAACTAAAGTAGGCGGGGACCTGCTAATTTTTTTAATAAATTGAGTGAAAGTACAAACCAATTAGTCGGCGGTAAGTGTAAATTCTGACAAAGTAGGCGGCGATTTTCACCGGTTGCCGGCTTCTAATGAAACCCCTGCTCATCATTACACATGTACAATGTATGTATACAACAACATGATCAGTCTAACTACAGTACTCAATCCCCCATGTACTTACAGTATGAATCATATATTTTGCTCTAAATTGATAACAACTGTTCAGTCACTTGGACATAATTGAGTTAACCAACTAGAATTTAGATTTTAAAGATATTTTTTTGATAATAAATTGATTGAAAATAGCTAATTATTTTGGTTAGTTACGTCACCCTTCTAAATACCATAGGTTTTATTGTAGTGTGGTCATGAATACAGCTGTATATTCTTAATACCTTCTTCAGGTGTAAGAACAATTGGGGTGATAACAAAGTTGGATCTTATGGATGAAGGAACAGATGCACGGGACATCTTGGAAAACAGAGTTCTTCCACTGAGAAGAGGTATACATGTATTAAAAACTACAACTACAACAACAATTATTCCAGTAAATGCTAACTAGTAGAGTAATAATTAGGCCAGTGACTTGATTATTACTTTTATTAACATGCACTGGAATTGCAATGTTGGCACGCCCTTGGTGCATGTCTATCAATTTTTATTTCCATGTACCAGTGCTTTGAATATGCCATGAAACCTCTTTTGGGTTGTGTTGAAAATGAGGATGGGGATTGGGGAACTAGGACTTAGGGATGTATGTCTGGGGAACTGAGAAAAGTGGACATGAAGGCTGAGACAAGGGGATCACGAATACTGGGGAATAAACCTTAATGTACAGTAAATGTTGAGATTAAGTGTCCAGTTAATAAACTCTTTCAATTGGCAGTGGTTTTGCATAAAGGTTCACACAGATATCACACAGAAAGCACACAAGAAAGTAATGGGTAATATTCTGGTGGCAGGGAAGCGCTTAAATCTAGGGGTAAGGGGACCAGGAGAGGAGCCCTCCTGTGGGGAGACAAGATCAAGTGGTACCGGGAGTAGCCACCCTGGACAGGAGTCCTGATCAGTCTCTGGGGGTGAGGCCCATAACCCCTAGTACTAGGAAGTAAGGGGAACCAGGAGGAGTGGCCCTCCTGGGTGGAGTACAGATCAGGTGGGACCAGGGGTCCACACCTTGGAGTGGATATTATTTTTTCCGGACCTGTCTTCAAGGGCTAAGCCTTACTGTGGGATAAAGTGCAGCCAGGGGTTGCACTTCCCTGCCACTACTTTTATTGGAACAAGACAGAAGTTCCATGTCCCAGGACCCAATGAAGGAATGCAACCTATGGTAGTCCAGTAAAAAACCATAATGGAAAAGATTGAACTTAGAGATACTTATGTACATGTAGAGTCATGAGTGATCAGCACGGTGTACATTCTGGTCATCCGAAATACAAAGCAAGCATCACAAGTACATGAAAGAGCTAAACAAAGGTTCCAGTCAAAAAGAAAAAAAAAGAAAAAAAGGGGGGAGGGGGGGAGGTTAGGAGGGAAAAATAGCAGTTGAATGAACCGAAGCCCTCGATAACTAGCTGGGAAAGGACGATGTACGGCATAAAGAGGAGCACATGTGCATGATGAATGTGTGATAAGACGAATGGAACCTTTGTTGTCTAGAAAAACTATCATGCTAAGTTACAGTAGACTTTGCAAAAGGAGAAGGATACATTGTAATCAAACAACTAGTTACTGTTCATTGTTCTTTCTTGTACTTTGGACTAGTATCTACAGTTACTTAGTACAAAAGCTTATTCAAATGTTGAACATTGTGTGACCAGAGAACAGAGACATGATTATTGCTAGTATTGCTAGTCTTCAATTGCATTGCGAGTGTTCCTCCTTACTCTGTGCATGTTGAGCTGGGATTTGGGAATCGATGCAAGCGTAGCAAGTTGTGTGGGAGCGGTCCGAGGTGAAAAATGGCAAAAAATAGCAGTTGAATGAACCAAAGCCCTCGAGAACTGGTTGGGAAAGGACGATGTACAGCATAAAGAGGAGCACATGTGCATGATGAGTGTGTGATAAGACGAATGGAACCTTTGTCGTCTAGAATAACTATCATGCTAAGTTACAGTAGACTTTGCAAAAGGAGAAGGATACATTGTAATCAAACAACTAGTTTATACTGTTCATTGTTCTTTCTTGTACTTTGGACTAGTACAAATTAAAGTTTATTCAAATGTTGAACATTGTGTGACCAGAGAACAGAGACATGATTATTGCTAGTATGACAATCTGTGTGCATTGTAGGGCACAATCTCAGGTTTATTAACATCAGTTTATGCTACCGTAAACTTGAACTGAAATTCCATGTTTGGATCAAGTAAATTTGAGGGAAATTTTGTGACAAGTTCTCATTTAACTTACAGCATGGATACCCTTTTCATGCCCATTTCCTCAACTATTGGAACTTAATTAATGCTTCTGTTTTCCATCTGAAGTGCTGTGTTCATAATTATTGTTTCCTATGTATACAGGATACATCGGTGTTGTAAACCGAAGCCAAGCTGACATTGATGGTAGGAAAGACATCAAATCAGCACTAGCTTCTGAGCGCAAATTTTTTCTCACTCATGGAGGTTATAGGTAAGCAATTTTCAGGCCATTTTAAATGAGTGGATAATTACTCAGGCTGTAAGGTCAGGAGTCAAGCAATGTACTGTTTTTTTTTTTCAAGTTCATGCTGCAAATTTCTAGCTCCTGCATAAGCATGAGTTACTTTAAGCCCAGACCTAATGGAGCTTCAAACGGAAAATCTTTGCCTTTGCTGAGGTTCAAACTCACGACGTAGATACTGTAGACCAGTGCTCTTGTCAGCTGAGCAATGAGGTAAACTGGAAACATGGTGTATAGGTATTTAGAAGTAATGACGGCAGTCGCATATGGTGTACATGATGGCAGTCGCATATGGTGTACATGATGGCAGTCGCATATGGTGTACATGATGGCAGTCGCATATGGTGTACATGTATCTTCTTTCATGCAAATTACACTTCTAAAAATGCTCTTCAACAGAAATTTGAATTATGATGTAGACATGCACTACATTTTAAGCTACTGGCCTTAGTATAGGCAACCTGCATTGAGTATAGCATATTGTAAGTTGTGGTTTGAAATGTGATATAGGAGAAGCCAAGGTCACGCCCTCAAAACTTCTAAATTTTACTAGTTTCTATAAAATTTTCTTCAGTACATGTACTTTCTAATGCAGCTAAGCTATGATGTACTTCTTTAATGTCATTTCAGGCACCTTGCTGATAAAATGGGAACTTCCTTTTTGCAAATGGTCCTTAACCAGGTAGGGTATAAAGTTCTGTACTTAATTACCACTAGCACCATACATCCTACAGTGAACATGTGCTGTGGTATAAATCACCATTCTGGCTGTTACTTCTACTGTGATCAGTCAGCATGGTATGATCTTGCAAGTACATAATTATACACTTGTACACGTCTGCTTTTGGGTACCTCACATAAGGGGACTTGCCTCATATGCAGACACCACCAAACCACAGCCCAAGCAATTGATTTCTCCAGTGAAACCCTACATTCAGAACCCCTTGTAAGCAGACACCTACATTAAAGCATATCTTCAGTGTATCTCAAGGCTGTCTATGTATTACACTGTACTAACTTTTAATTTCATGTATGTTTGATAAAATGTATGTTTAATTGGTAGACACATTATGATAATGGTACTCATGCATCTCTATTGTTGTGTTTTGTAGCAATTGACCAATCACATCCGAGAAACATTGCCAGCTCTTCGAAGCAAACTAGAAGAGAACATTATGGCAATTGAGAAGGAAGTCAAAGGTTTTGAAAACTTCAATCCTGACGATCCGTCCATGAAGACTAAAGCCCTCATGCAGTGAGTAGTTAAGTGCTCTGTTCAAAGGTTTTTGCTTTAAATTCTCATCTCAGGGGGATGACTTTTCTGAAACCATCCATACATAAAAACATTTTTGCTAATATGGAAACACAGACGGTATACTGTATATTGTAACTTTGTATGGCCAGTCCTAATGCTCTGTGAGCCAAAATCTATTTAATTTACACTTATCTTGCATGTGGTTTTACTCCAATAGAATGATTCAGCAGTTCAATGCTGATTTTGATAAAGCCATTGAAGGCTCTGGGGACTCCATTGACACCAAGGAGCTCTCAGGTGGAGCAAAGATAAACCGAATATTCCATGAGAGATTCCCATATGAGTTAGTCAAGGTAAAAGGTTCATCTGTGTAACTAATATTTTACTTGTATGTGTATGAGCTTACACTGTATATCTTCACTGGGCACAGTACATGTACACCCCTAGTTACGTGTACTCGGTAAAAAAGAGAATTTTCTGTAAACATTATCTGACTGTTAACTAAGGGTGTGTTCCTTTCGGAGAATCCAAATCCAGATTTTTGATCTACATGTAAAAATGGATTTCACGTTCCTTTCAGCAAATCCAAATCTGGATTTTGAATCTAATGAATCCTTTCTGGGAAAAGATTCACTGGATTTGAAATCCGTGATTCTAAATCCAGATTTTTGGATTTCTGATCTGTTGCATTCCTTTGACATTGGTTTTGAAATTAATCTTTAGTTATTGACCAACGTTTTTTTTGTTGAGAGTGCGTTCTGTGACGGTCACCTTTGGGGCCACCATTGCTTTTTCTTCACTATGTGGAACAGCGTTCCAGAGAAGTATCAGTTTATTTTCATTTCTGCAGCATCAAATATTTCTTAAATGTGCTAATAAGAGCATTTAGATGTGTATCATTCTATCATAAAAGCCATAGTATTACAGTTGTACCTGCCTGTGTAGATTAATTACTGATTCATAACAAACGAAATTGGCTCGTGTTGTTCCTGTGTTTAAGTCTGGTGACAAAAGTTTACTTTCTAATTACAGACCTGTTTCAGTCCTACCAATTTTCTCGAAATTCTTAGAAAAGGTGGAAAATGCGAGGTTGCCATACTTGCAAATCCTTTTTAGGATTTTGCATTCCATTCGGTCACGAAATCTGGTGAATCTCAGATCAAAAATCCATTTTTGGATTCACCGAAAGGAACACACCCTAATTGTGCTTTCCAGTAATTGATTGGCCAATTTAAGTATACTGCTGGTTGATTTCTACATGTATGTAGGCTGTTTACAGAACAAAAGGTTCGTTTTTGGACTGGATTCCCATAAGAGCTTAATAGTTACACATAATGATACCAAGTGCATGCTACACTGTAACAGAGAAACAAAGTGGAGTGTTTTTAAGCATCATTAATTTTACACAATGCACATTACTGGAAAGGCAGGTTCAGAATCTTACAAGGGTCCATGGCTTTTTACATTACACACACTTATAATTACGAGAACCGCATTTTCAATTTTGAATTCCTGCATGGCAAAGAGCCCTTCACTTTAACATAATTATAGTACAATTTACAGTGTATCTCGGGGTTTGAACTACTATGCTTTTTTTTCACCTTAGGTTGAATGTGATGAGAAGCAGCTCAGAAAAGAAATTGTGTTTGCTATCAAGAACATTCATGGTATCAGGTAAGCTCACTGAGTGTGAAAATTTAGTTGTGGTGCTTTAAAATTACTTCTCACCCAATTTATCTTCATATCTTATTTCTTTACATGCCACTTTTCCATTATTTTAGTTTCCGCTTTCTTTATACAGTACATGTGTTGGCCAGTGCAGACGACACAGGCAGTACTGATAACTCAATGAAGACAGTCTTTATTCCTCAGTCGACCATGGGGGTTTTGTTACAACCAGAACAGCAACTGCGGGCTCTGGACAGCCCAGATGTAGTTTCTCTGTTCAGCGCTGATCCTTGGGGATTGTAGTGGCTCAAGGTTGTGTCCTGATGTAGGCAGGAGTGTAGGTGGAGTGTAGTATGATGTTGGAGGAGGAGGTGCTGTACACCTGATTTGTATCCAATTTCTTCGAATGGTACTCCTTGGCATTTTTATGGTGTATGACCTTGAATGGCATTGGCCATGCGCCCATGGGGTGCCTGGTTTGCTATAGTTGGCAAACGTGCATTATACACAAATTCACCAATGTTGATTGTATAATGCTCTGGACCTGCTGTCTTGTCGTACATGTAGGCTTTACTGGCGTTGCATTTTGGCTCTAGAAGATGGTCAAGTGTGGGGAGTGCTGTTCGTGTCCGGTGGCTCACCATGCGTTGGGTAGGGGAGTAAATGTGGCCTTTTGGTGGTGTTTTTCTGTAGTTGATCAAGGCGATTTGGAAGTCGTCTGTCTTCTTTAGCATGGACTCCGATACTTTCACAGCTGCCTCCACTCAGCCATTACCTCTGGAATGGTAGGAGCTTGAGGTGGTATGTGTGAACCCATACTGAGAGGCAAAGTCCATGTAATCCTTGCTAGCAAATTGTGGACCACTGTCCTTGTGGCAGATACGAGAGACGCCAAACCTGGCAAAGTGATCCTTCGTAACTGTTCTTGCTAAGTGTCGTCAATTTCATCCACTTCAATCCAGTCAGAGAAATGGCATACTGTTACAAGGTAGGCTTTCTGTCTATGCATGAAGATGTCTTGCCTTATGACCTGCCATGATAAAGTGGTTCGCATGGATTTTGAACATTATTGTGGTCATTAATTTGGAGATGTGTTCAACCTTTTTGATCTCGTCGCGTAGGTGAGATTTGGTGGTTTCTGTGAAGCATGGGTTGCATGATTCCTGTGTGAGTTTGGTCATGAAGACTTCTAAACCTGTGACTCTGGCATGCACTGGGGTAGGCAGTGCGGCTCTTGAAATGGTGTCTGCCACGTGGAGTGAGGTTCCTTTCTTGTATTTGATGGTGAAGCAGTATCTCTGCAATCTCGTTAGCATTTTCTGTAGCCACGCCGGTGCTTTGTGCAGGAGCTTTTTGCAGAAGGTCTCAAGTGGATGGTGGTCGGTGTGAACTTCTATGTCTGATTTTCCATACAACCAGTGGTCGAATTTTCTAAATGCATTGCAGATGGCTAGGCACTCTATCTTGATTTGGGAGTATCGTTGTTCTGTGGCATTGAGGCTGTTTGATGTGTATGCTACAGGTTGGAGGCATCCTTCACTATTCAGCTGGAGAAGGGCACTCTCATGCCTTCTTCACTTGCATCAACGTGAAGTATTACCAGTTTGTTGAGGTCATAGTATTGGAGCACTGGTGCGGTGGAAATGAGATGTTTGCCTTTCTTAAATGCGTCATCTTGTGCTCGTGCTCACATAAAGGGGGTATCTGATTGGGTGAGTTGGATGAGAGGCCAGATTATGGTGCTGAGGTTGGGGCAATAGGGTGAGAGGTAGTTGGCCATCCCCATGAATCTCTGTACGCCTGCTTTATTTCGGGGTGGGACCATTGCCATGGTTACTGCTATCTTGTCTGGGTCTGCTTGTATTCCTTGATCACGTATGATGTTGCCCATGAATTTGACTTGTTTTAGTTTGAACTGTAGTTTGCTCTGGTTTAGTTTTATGTTCTTCTTTGAGCAGCGCTCCATAAGGGCGACAAAACGTCGATCATGGTCTTTCTCGTCTTCTTGGTAGTTTCTTCCTTCTCCCAAAACAAGTATGCCATCTGTGATGCACAGTACTCCGTCAAAGCCCTCTAGAGCTGACATCAGACACTTCTGAAATCCTCGTGGACGCGTGAGACACCAAAAGGGAGGCGTAGCCGTCTGTATCTCCTGTAGGATGTGTGCATTGTCATCATGAGTGACGATGCTTCATCGAGGTTACGTGTAGAAAACCTCTGACGTCTACTAGTGAGAAGCTTTTGGCATGGCAGAGTTAATGAAGTTGTTCAGACAGTGGTGGCATTTGGTATGCTGGTCTCAGAATACCCTTATTGATTGTTTGACTGGGGTCATTGCAGATCCTTGTTTTAATGACCTCATTGGATCACCACGAGGTGGGTTCCTCTACTTTCTTTATGATACCGGCTGCAGCGTATCTGTCAAGGGCTTCCTTTTCTTTGATGCGTTTTGCTACGGGAACTCGATGGATTGGCATTTGTACTGGCGAGACGTCGGCTTTTCCTTCTAAGTGACTGGGGGTCCCAAGCAGCCAAGGCCTTCGAAATTCTCAGGATGCTGTTGTAGTATGTTTTCTTTTGTGAGTTCCCCAGGTTGGGCCAGGTGTCTTTTGAAAGGGATCATTATGGGTTTTGAGGGTGAGGGCGTTGTGGGGTCCCCGTACTTCTTATCCTTGTTGGATTGGTCAAAATGGCAGCCTGTGACTTCCTTGGGTGTAGTGTTGGTGTTGGCTGTTGGGCTACCTGGGTCTGGACTGGTACATGTATGTGACAAGCTGGCTTGGTAGGTGGGGGTTCTCTTTCCTTGGCCTCGGCTACGAAGTCTTGCATGCTCTTGGGCGCTCCATCCGACTTTAAATGCGTTTTTAGTAACTCAGCTCTGATTGTGCCATCGTGTAGCACAAAAACGAATTTGTCGTGGCACATTTCGTCTGTCAATGCGTTGTAAGAGCATATAGGCTGACGCCTGTCACACCTTAACTTCCCATTCTTGAACGGATTCATGTGGGCTTTGTTGAGTGTTCCAGAATTTAAATCTGTCCGCCAGTAGGGAGTAATTTGTCCATCCAGATCCATGGTTTTTCCGATCATCAGCTGCTGTCTGCGGTTCTATGGTGTAGCGGATCACTTACTATACAAACCTTCATCCGGCATTGCTGATTGTAGCGCCGATATTTCTTAGCAAAGGTTTCTTGTAATAATCCGCTCTCTCCGTCTCAGGGTTTTTCGCCAAGTTTCTGTAGTCTGTTTGGATGCAGTAGTCGTGGAATATGAGTTCAAAGTTCTTGAAATTTTCTGATATATTCCCGCCGAGTTTCAATTCGAGTCGTTTGAGGTTCGCCATCGTTGTTTGACGAGTTGGCTGCGATTGTTTCGCTTAATATACGTTCAGTCTCTGTGAATGCTTCCTTTGTCGATTTGTCGGGTTGATCCCACTATTCTGACACCATGTTGGCTGGCACAGACGACACAGGCAGTACTGATAACTTGATGAACACAGTCTTTACTCATCAGTCGACCACGAGGGTTTTGTAACAACTAGAACAACAACTTCGGGCTCTGGGTAGCCCGGATGTAGTTTCCCTCAAAGAGGGCCTAAGTACAAGTGATGGGCCAGCACATGTACTGTACTGTACTGTACTGTCTGCATTCCCTCTTGTTTACGCTGATTTACATGGTGCAACTTTCCTGTTGCTGACAAGACTCTTATGACAGAAATTGTTTCGTGTAAATTTATACCTTTCAAATGTTTGTAGTGCGCCATACGTAAAATGTCATTGGCTTCTGAATCGCGTCTTGAAAGTGTTCAATGATGAGAGCTGTGCATGCGTAGCACGCGTTAACAGAGGTCGCGTACAGCAGTCGTTAGCAAATGTTGTGCAAACATGTACATGTAGCGTCTTTTTAACTACTAAATGGCCCATTTCCCCCTCCCACTCCTTCGCTGGATCCATTCAGGAATTCTCGGAATCGGTGCTAATCGTGTTTCTTTGTGACCTATTAGCAGAATGAAGAGAATGTGCTTTACTCGGAATACACAGAATATGTGTTTCCAACCCAATCTCCCTACAGTAAATGTACACAGTCTAAAGGACAATTAGCAATGTTCAGAAAGGACTCGCACCTACGACTCTTCGCTGACTAATTCTGTCTCCTCTCTTCTAACCACTAGACCACCACGTCGCTGGTTGAACAAAACTCAATTTTTTAACATAATATAATTCATGCGCTGATTGTACACCCTGTAGTAAGCCTATATAATCACTCGCTAAAAATAATTCTCCAAAGTAAATGGAAAAGGTCGATCACCAAACCTCAACAAAAAGCTAACCGTTTAAAGTCAGCGCTGAGGCCTAATCATTGTACAGCAATGATATTCTTTGCAAGACTCTATTAAATATCTAGTTATACAGCTTCCCATCGTCTTGTTCTTCAGTGGTCTAATGGTAAGAAGTCGTTCCTACTAGCGCTAGTTCCGGGTTCAAATCCAGTCCAAATAACACGATTTAGTATATACCACACAAGTGAATAGTACTTTTCGCGCGCCCTGATTAGTTAACTCGGAAGTGAATAGCAAGTACTATTCACCTCCGAGCAGCCGGCGCGCGAGAATGTTTTGGTTCTCTAATTATTCAGCTTGTGTGGTATATACTAAAACAATTATTCACCTCAGTGTCGGTGAAAGTGGTGGATACCACTATTCACCTCCACTTCGGTGAATAATTGTTAAATATTTTTAATTTGTTCTTTTCATAAATGTAGACTCCCTACATTAACTGGGTGGAATTACAAATGTAGACTGTGTACATTTTCTATCGGGAGATTAGGTTGGAGTTTCTTTGGGACAACGTTTGGCGGGAAATCGTGCGCGGCCCGCCAAGCCCGTGACGTGGCACTGGAAGTGAGATTCAGGTGGTCGGTCCAGACTATCTGCGCGCTGTTCTCAGATCACTTCCGCCAAGAGTATGCACAATACCTCCCCCACCCCCACCCCCACCCCACCACAAAAAAAAAAAATTCGCCCTGAAACGTTGAGCTGTGTTTGTCTTTCTAAACAGGGTAGGTCTTTTCACTCCTGACTTGGCATTTGAAGCCATAGTCAAAAGACAGATCGAGAAACTCAGAACTCCAGCGGTCAAGTGTGTGGACTTGGTTATGTCAGAACTGACCAACGTCATCAAGAAATGTGCATCCAATGTGAGTGCAACAACTTAATTAAATTACGTGCAGTAGAGTTCATTGAAACGATCGACTGAGTGAAGAAATAGCAGGGGAAATGGGACTAGGAATAAATTGCGGTAATCAAATTGGTCTATGAATACCAGGTAAGCCTTCTGGATTGCAGCTTAATACTTGGCGACCTTATAAAAAAACGGTACAGTTAAGCTAGCGTGAAGATCTGTTGTTGTTACCCGGCAACTGTGACGTCAAGAAGTACATAATGTTGGCCCAAGTTTTTATTCCTTTATGCATCTGCACACTGGATATTGCAGTGTATCTTTCAAACTTGAAAGGGAATTCTCGCAATTATTGGGGGTGGGGGTGGGGGGGGGGGGGGGTGGGATTCACGAGTGCTCTGGATAAAAATAGTTTCTGTAATGATGACTTCCCGACAGAAGAATTTTCACTCTATGTCATTGTTATCCAGTTACACTGTCCACAAATGCAACTGTGAACATTGCTTTCTTTGTGCGGCGCTTGTAAATTGGCTCTCGCGTCAGGATGCGACTTAAACCGTAGTTTTCAGTAGGCCTATTGTTAGCAGAGGCGTCTTAGGTTAGCTGGTTCCAAATATATTGAGATACATGTACTGAGGGGTTTTCGTTTTACCAATTACGTGACAGTAACGGAATTACTTCGTGTTTGTGCTACAACAACTTTGTGCTACAGCAAGCTGCACAGGGATTGCAAATGATCATGTTGTAGCAGGAACTAAGCCTTCCTTGTAAAAATGTTTGGGCGATACTTTCTACGCACAGTACCATTAGAACGTTTATGAGCTGATACATGTGTATCCTTCACCGTGGTGGTCCTTCCGCAGCTACACCCTGGATTGTAAGCTCTGTTCTCTTTCAGATGGAAAAATACCCACTACTCAGAGATCAGGTGGAGAAAATTGTCGTGCAACATGGAAGGAGAGGAGAGACTAAATCTAAAGATCAGGTATGGTTTAACGGCTGCCTAATAGCGGTGAGAACTTCCGTCACAAAATTAGAAATTGGGTATTTGAAGAGAAAGGGGACTACAAAAATGTTGCCATAAGACAAGGCGATTTGTTTTCAATTCCCCGGCTTTTTATTCTCTTTGTATTAAGGTATGCTAACCCGATAACTTTGGCACTTTGACTTCAAGCAACAAGGAGCTTACCCTCTTAGTGTAATAATACTCTTATTGTATCAGGGGATTACCTCCGTTTTTGTCGCTGGCAGTCATTTGTACACAAAGACGGGGGGAGATGATGTGGTGCAAAGTCTCTTGTTTCAACTGCCTATGAAGTAAAAATTTTCTTTTCGAATTTTTGAAGCTTGTTGTGTCTTGATTACGAAATGACAAAAGAAATTTGACAAAATCAACTAAAGCCGAAGTTTTCCCCCCTCCAAAGAACCGCAAAATTCACTAAATCGTGTCCCGTGGACTGGGAACGAATCTTTGTTCAGGACAATGCTGATGACGTAGGAAATGCCACGACACTTGTGTCTTCTGAAGCATTTCCTAGATCCTACGTCACAGCTTTGTAATACGATCGCTCTGCCGCGCGCAAGACGAAGACACTTCTTGGCGCCAAATTTAAAACTATCGGTTCGATTTATTCCGCGTTGTGAATGTTTTACTGCCTAAAACCTACATATTAAGATATATATGATAGATCATATTAGAACAACAATTTTTTTTTACTTCATGGGCACTTTAAGGAAACAACACGACAATCTAACATTTAAGCAGTTCCCTACTGATCTCCTACGCTGAGTTCCGTTCGGGCTGACGTCCGATCTCTCCCCATAGAAGAATTCTATGGGTTCAAATCCCATCTGGAACTCGGATTTTTTTCGAGTTTCAGTTTGGGGTTTCATGCATTTCTATCATGTTGTATTTCTTATTTCACTCACTTTGGAGGCCTTGGATGGTTGCATCTTCGATATGCCTTAATGTGACTGCGTGATGCAGTTATGAGAGTGCTAGTCATTGTTTGGCTGTGTGACCGCGTGATGCGGTTCCAGTCAAGCCCACATTTCACCCTTGCTCACCATAGAGTCTCAGTAGCTCAGTGGTTAGAGCGTCCGTCTAGATCGCGGAGGGTCGTGGGTTCAAATCCCTCTGGAACTTGGATTTTTTTCGAGTTTCAGTTTGGGGTTTCATGCATTTCTATCATGTTGCAGTATGTGGATTACCATCAATATTTGATTCTTCTGACCACTACACTGTTGCGTTTCTCACGCTCAGGATTAGCTAGAACACATCACGAATTGCTTTAATTTATCACCCAAAAGTTGCTTTTCTATTTTTTTTTCGTTTTGTTTCTTTGCAGGTCAAAACGTTTATTGACATGGAACTTGCTTACATCAACACGAATCATCCAGATTTTATTGGATATGCAGAGTAAGCACAATTCATGTATCATTGCATGTATCTAGCGTATTTTCCCCTGTTTCACCCATTTGTCTATCTGTCTGTCTGTTTGTTTGGTTGCATTTTTGACAGCATGTATTAGTAGCTGGTCTCGTGCTTTTTCCTATCGTAGGGCATCCAATAGCTCTAATTCTGGCGAAAGAAAAAAAAAGAGAACTTTGTCCAACCAGGTGGGTTGACAACTGGTTTCTGTATAAAAGCTTTCATTATCCACAAAAATGCCGTCTTCATTCGATGTTCAACTCAATAGCAAGTGGCTGTGCATGCGTGAGCACAGTGGCTGTCAGAATGGACACTAACGATCCACCATCTCTACCTATTCCTCAGGCCGGGTCCCATCGCATGGCCTGAAAACAGCGGGGCAATTGTCAAAATTAAATTGCCAAACAAGAACTTTTCCGATTTCGCGCGTCATCCATACAGGTGCCCTTTATGAAACTTTCTTGTTTCCTTTCATCTGTTGTTATACACTGTTTACACGAATGTGTTTCGAAAACGGTCTGCAAGCGTAAACTTTAGTAAAAGTTTCGCAGTTACAGTACCCTGGGTGTGAGAAGCTATTCTTGGGGAGAGAGAGCCTGTAGCTTTCCACACGCGGTCTGTGATGGGAGAATGAAACAATAGATGATTCAACACAAACAGTACCACTTGGCTGATAACAAAAGAAGCTATAGATCATAGGGACCAATGAAAATAGAGGCCTGGAAGAGGTACAGGATTACTCTTCTACTTGGGTGGTTTCTGGTTTTATTCAGTCTCGGCGGGCTATGACCGCGCATCATCCTACTCTAAAACAAAACGAAAGACAAAAAGAATCCTACCTCACTCGCGCGAGAAAAAGTAAATCTTTGGTAGTCAGAGTATGTTGGCAGCGAAAACGCAGACGCCTGAAAACGCACAAAGTCCGATGTCAATGTGATTTGCCTTTGCACCTGCAGGTCATTAGGAAAGGTTGGCTGACGATAAGCAATGTAGGCTTCATGAAGGGTATCAGCAAAGAGTACTGGTTTGTGCTCACAGGTCAGTATTTATTTGTGGTCTGTAGTAGGATGGAATGATTGTTCTTTTTATTATAATTATTATCATCATTATTACGTATCTTCGTGTTTCATTTATTTGTTTTCTTTTGAAATGAAAAAGGTCTGCCATTAGCGGACAAAATGACACGTTTAAGGTAAAAGAAATTAAATTTGTGCAGTCTTGTATAAGCTTTATAGGGTAGAGTAACTGAAAATGGTAACCTGTTCAATAGTAGGCTGCCCCTATCCTATAACTATGGCCGGATTGCATATCCTTCACATACCGAGCAGGGATATCCTGGAATGGTGCCGCGTGTTGGAAGAAATCTGAAAGGCTCGATGACAAGATCGACGGATGGCATGATACGACTGGAAGTTGTGGCTGATGGCGAGGAATTTGGCTGCAAAACTTGAACTGCAGCCAGAGCTGCTTCATTAGCGATTTCCCTTGAAGCGGCCGAAATGGATTCTTGAACCAATCGTCGTATGGCATTTAACTGTCCTTCCGTGAAGCTGCTATCGTTCGCGTTAGCGTTGACCACATGAGCTTGGGGAACTGCCCGCGCGTTGTCTTGTAGATTATTAGCTCGTACACTTTCGTTTTAAAGAGACTCGACTTGGGGAGCAGAACCTCTAAGCCGGCTCAGAAGAGTGGTCCTGTTGCCAGAGGAAGCAATGTTCCTTTGGTATTTATTTATTTATTTATTTATTTATTTATTTAAAGGTACGAAAGTCTCTTGAAAGTAAGGGTGCCACCGCCTTCCACTGCGGACCATTTACACCAAACTAGCTACAAATGTGGCAAATTATTAAACGTGACGTTACCACTTGTGAGGAATCGACAACGCCCAATTGCATCAATTGTTAAAAACACGGAGAGCCAAAAAGTAGTTTCCCCATAATCAGATGCTTAAGAATTCTTCATCTGACCCTTTTTTTTTAATGGGGAGCGCTTGTTTTTCCGTGACCACTGTAAAACCAAAATCAAAGCATTGCTATTAGGAGCGTCAACAGTTTTGTTGTCCACTGTAAGCTCGTACAGGAAGAACTTCGCCTGTGTATGCTTTTCATAAATTGTGGACACCCTGGTCGAACGTACGTTCTTGCGTCCGTTGGTCAGGGTAGAAGGTTGTGAAAGTAATCACATGGTTTCGGGTGCAGTGTGGACTAAATAAGCACGAGTTCATTTTTTAAAAGCAGACTAACGGGCGAGTGCAATTTGTGGTCTTTGAAAAAATTTACAAGAGCTTATTTATTTCAAATTGCACGAGAATAATCATGTGATTACTTATTAATAATATAAACGAAAAAATTGCGAGATAACTTATCATAATTTTGCGGAAGCAACGCAGGTGAATCACGTGCGTAACTAATTTATTCATCACGCCTTCAGTGAAAACAACAGTTTTGTCAATGTTTTTGAAGTTTTTTTAAGTCACAAAAACGTGCTAAACAGTTATAGGCTATAGCTATAAGGCTACTTTGTTTTTCAAGTGTCTATCAAGCGCTGTAGTCATTACCTTAGTATTTCTGGTTCATAATCTTCGCCTTGTTTGTTTTTGTTATCTCGGCGTAAAATGGCTTGAGCAAAGGGTTAAGTTCAACGGGCTCATAACTTCCGATCTCGTCGGTAGTTCCCTACTCTAGACATCACTGTCTCCAAACAGACGGCCAAAAAGCAGTACTTTTCGCACTGTTCTCGTTTTTAGAGCTGTTTTTTTCACCTCTGTTGTTGTTGCGGTTGCGAAAGAAAACCTGCCCTAAACGGCAGCCATTGTTTTCGCTCGCAGCTCATCGATGTACCTGTACTTTGCGCCATGCAGAGGCGGCGTTTGATTGGCTCAATTTCAGTGCCTTTGTTTATCAACCAATCAGAATCCTCTGGTTTTTTTTTCAGAATCAAGAATCAGAATCGAGCATTTTTTTCATGTTATTCTTAAGACTGATAGTAGTGTAGTCGCTTTTTCGATAGTCGATAGGACCAACTAAAATTAGCTGACAGTCCTTTATTTAAACGAAACGCGTTTTTAAAACAGCCGTGCAAAGTACTCGCCTGCAGGTCCAGATTCTACGACTGTTTCTCGTTTACAAAACATTTCTTGATTTTATGAGGCTAATGTTCTCTATTTCGTAAACTTGAGGAGATTTCCATGTGCGTTCCACAGACATAAAGTTGTTTCTATTTGGATCACGTATTGATAAAAATCTAATCAACTGTATTCACTTTTATATTTTGATTTTCAGCCGAGGCACTTTCATGGTATAAAGACGAGGAGGTATGTTCAGGTTATTCTACTCCTAGAAAGAAAAACGTCCCTAATAATGCTAACAGTACCTCAGTGCTAATAGTTTGCTTGCGTGTAATAAATTTCAGGAGACGAGGTGAATAACCGGCCATGATTATCTTTTTTTCTTGTAAACAGGAGAAAGAACAAAAATACCAACTGAGGTTGGACGGTGTACGCTTGCGTGACGCTGAGGCAGGGTTTATGTCCCGAAAGGCTGCGTGCTCTCTCTTCAATCCTGATCAGAAGTAAGTGTGTTTGGTTTGAAACTATAACAAGTGCCCTTCATACCCATTTTCTAATCGCTCCACCATAATTTTATGACCATAATTGGCTTGAAATCTGAAGTAGACATCATCTCCGCATAAAAGAATTAGAGCGAAAGAATGCAAAATCTAACAGAGCATTTTTTACACTGTACCTCAAAAGATAAGAGCGTCTAAAACGTCATAGCACACACTCACTTAATGAGTATTCATAGGCGTAACGCGTTGATTCGGAATGTGGTCGCCTGCAGTTGTTAGGGCGACGACGAGACGACAAAAACGAGACAACTAAAACGTCGTTTCAAAATGTCAATTCTCGTTATTGTAGCTCTTTCGCGATTACTCCAATTCGTTCAATTTCTAAAACGTGGGCGAACTATCCAGGAACTAGATTACTAACAACGGCTTTGAAGTAAGGAAAACACAGAAACATTCAATATCATACTCTCACGTTTTCCACGAAACCTAAAACTGGATTATTTCACATAGATGTTTTGAGGAAGACGGCAACGAAATGTGCCAAATGTAAAACGCACGTGCAGAGCGTTTGCGTCTGCTCGTTAAACAGCTTGTTTATGGCGCTCTCGTCATCACCGTCCTCCTTGCGTAAGCTCCCTGCCAACTGAATAGAGCAAGTTCATGTGACATCGAAAATCTGACAGTTGGTTGAACCGAACTTTTTAAGTCTGCGTTTGGAACCTTACCTCAGAGGACCACTTTAACCATTTTTTCATAATATTGGCTCAGTGTTAAGCCCTATAAGGCGATGTCTGTGAACAGTAACACAGTGTTCAAGGATGTCCTTTTATTTGATGTTACATGTTAAACGAGTGCTGTTTTGAAAATTGTCCTAGAAACTTGTTTAAAGATTATAAGCATCTGGAGCTGGCAGCAGAAAACCAAGACGTAGTGGACAGTTGGAAAGCTTCTTTCTTGCGTGCGGGCGTTTATCCTGAAAGGGAATCATCAGAAGATAAAAGCCTGGTATGTACCCCGAACGTAAGCTCTCAAAACTCGGAAGGGAAATCGGAAGAAGTTTCGGAACCAGGGTATTGCTCCAACTATTTTCATCAAAGCGTGGTGTAGTTAAGTCAGTACGCTGTTATATACCTGATTGAAAAAAAAAATTTTTTTCGGAAGAAGTGTACAAACCATAAACGATACGACCCAGTGGTTATCCGGGAAATTTACGAACTATTTACTTATTTCCATTTTAAGAGCTGTTTATTTGTATTGAAGATCAGCACGCGCAAAGTTTACTCCGAAGACTTGCGTTGATGGGCCGTATGGCTGCATTTCTTTATGCATGTAGCTTGTGAAGAAGTTGCAAACTACATGTATCCCCTACTGCCTTCTGTTTTCCAACCGGCTACTGTCAAAAAGCGTTCACAATATGTATCTGTTTTTTCCAAATAACTCGGTCCCACGAGCTTACCGCAGAGCCACGGGGAATTTTTTTAATCTTAATGCTAACTATTTTAGCCTCTCATTATTCCATATGGTCGTATCGTTTATGTTCAGTTTATACTTTCTTCCGCCAGCGTTTCTTCAATTGGGTGTATTTTCTGGTGCAATCGCTATTGGATTGTATCAGTATTTTCTTTCTAGGTTTGACACTGTTGGGCGATACATAATATACGGTATTATGTTCTGGCGAGTATTTTTAAGCTTTTATGTTACTGCCGACTATCTTTGGGCGAAAGAGACCTTACTGAGTTACTGTCCCCTCAATAAGCCTTGCTGGATTACCCCACACTTCAAGGTCAGCTTTAAATTAATAGTGACTCCTCTTCGTTGAGCTCTAATGGCTTCTCTTTTGATAAAACCCTTTTCAACGCCAGATGGGTGACTCGAGGCAAAATGTGTGTAGGGCAGGGTCTCGGTCTGTTTTCTGCGTGTTTACATATCGAGAACATAATTATTCTTTGTGGAAACGTTCTTTGTGTACCACTGTGTATAGGAATGGTATTTCAACTGTGAACTTTAAAGTTGGCTTGTTCTATGAACAGGGTGACATCCTGTTTATTTACGTCTGTTCGTGAATAAACATCATCGATATAACGTTGTTGGGACCAACATGTTGAGTGCGTTTGGTTGTGTTTTTTGGTGCCTGTGTCACATGAAACGGAGTTGCACCGTTTTAATTGCCCGTCATTTACCTACGATGAAATGTCGCCTCCCCTTTCTGATGGTGATGATGACGATGACGATGATAATGGTGGTGGTGATAGTGACGATGGTGAAGATTAATTGATTGATTGCCTCCTGTCAATTTTTATTTCCACACAGCAAGGTGAGATTGGCAGTTTGGATCCCCAAATGGAACGGCAAGTGGAGACAATACGAAACTTGGCGGATTCTTACTTAAAGATCGTCAGCAAGACAGTGCGGGACCTCGTCCCTAAAACCGTGATGTACTACATAATAAACAATGTAAGCATCACTCTGTGTTTTGAGGAGAAACGAGTTCCTTTATTTGTCAGAACGCAGTTACAATCCAAGCACCTTAACGGGCAAGGGAACGTAAAAAACCAAGAGGTTTAATGAGTAAAAACAATCGCTCTGCACATGCGTTTTACATTTTTGGTACATTTCTTTGCCGTCCTCTGCAAAGAAGAACGTGATAAAACCAAGTTTTTGTTTTCTCGAGAACGTGAGCCCATGACGGCGAAATTGTTTTTCGTTTTCTGCTTTGACGCCGTTCGTAATAATTAGTCCCTGGTGAATTCGCCAGTATTTTTTCAAGTTAGTCAAATCAAATTGGAATGATGCGAAAGAATTACGAAGGCGAGAAGTTAGATTTTGAAATGACGTTTGCGTTGCCGTTGCCGTCGTCTTTGCTTAAGCTCCCTAATAAAAGTCCCACAGCGCCCAGATAATCCGCAATCCCTCACTCGTACCATACTCCCCAGAGTGTTTGGAGTGGAGAATCACAAAAGTCTCAGCGCGAGAGTGAGTGCCATTCGTTTTTTAATATATTTTTGATTTGTACATTTCAGGTGAAGGAGTTCATTGGTCAGGAATTGTTAGCTCATTTATACTCTGCTGGTAATCAGGTGAGATATTGCGTGGGCTTTGACAATGCTTTTACCGCATAGTGTGCTTTTTTATCATTAAGTTAATTAAGCTAACTATCGCTTCATTTTTATTAGAATGACTTGATGCAAGAGAGCGATGCCGAGATAGCTCGTCGAGAAGAGATGTTGCGGATGTTCCACAGCCTCAAAGAGGCCCTTCGGATTATTGGCGATATCGATGCGTCAACAATAAGCACGACGCTCCCGCCGCCGGTTGACACAGGAGAACTGGACCTGACTGACTCGTACAAACCGCCGCGGTATGTGCGCAATGTTAGCAACAAAGTAATTTTCCCATTGGTGTGAAAAGTAATTTGCGTTCGCTTTAGTTGCAATACTCTGTGATTTGTCAGCAAAAATCCCACCACCACTTTTGTAACAACTGGAACAGCGGCACCCAGCGACAAGTTTCGGTAGATGTCTTATTTTATTTTATTAGCTTCGCCAGAGACCTGGCAGGGACACTGCAACAGCTTGCGCCAATTACTGTAGGCCCGTAACTGCAAATCCCTCCCCCATAACCACATTCTATTAGAGATAGACCAGCACACCGGGGACGTCCCCTACTCTTTTCGAACAGTGCGTGGGTTCTTTAACGTCCAACAGAATCAATTTTGAAGAGTTGTGAGACGGGGCCTACGGTTTATCGTCCTTATCCGAGAAGACTAGAAGGTCAAACCATTTGCAGATGTCATTACAAAGGCAGCACTTTCTCCTCAATATTTAAAGACCTTGAGTGTTGGTCCGGCCGGGATTTGAACCCGCGACCTCCCGCACGGTTGTCTGGTGCTCTACCACTGAGCTAAGCGGTCTGTTCGGTGGACGGTAGTTCACCTTAGTCTTTCGCCGTCGATTAAAGAGCGCACTCGGATTTTCGTAGCTGAAACGTGGCCTAAAAGATTCGCAATGGGGAAATCGTAGCCCCAGTTTTCGGAAAGGTCGTATTTGCTGTTTTTGACACTCAAAAACGTCAGCTAGTATTTTCGGAAAGAAAATAGTTCCATAGAAAGTTCGTGGAAAGTTCATTTCAGCTAGAATTTTCTCAAAGGAAGATTTTGTTCCCTAACATTTTCGGGCAATTAAAATTTCAGTTAAGGAATCCGAACAGATCAAATTCTTCTAGCTAACGAAAACATCACTTTAAACAGACTTCAAACACCATAAAGCACTTAAAAATGACTTTTTACAGCTTTGGGTTGATTTGGCTGGTTGGGTGTGTTGAAGCAGTTCGTTTTGAAAAACATTGTTCCGTTTTCTTTATGCTTCCTTTAAAGTGGTTTGATAACGTGTGACACTGAAAGAAAGTTACGTTATGATTAAATTTTAAGACACGTTAAATGGACTTTGTTTACCGAGGGTGATACTTAACAGTAATTCAACTGACAAACCTGTGGCCCTCGAAATTTCGGATCGAATTGGAATTTGGAAATGCTGGTTTTTGAGGAGAGGGGAAAACCGGAGTACCCCGAGAAAATCTCTCAGAGCAAGGACGAGAACCAACAACAACAAACTCAACCCACACATGACACCGAGTCTGGGATTCGAACCCGGGCCACATTGGAGGGAGACGAGTGCTCTCACCACTACGCCATCCCTGCTCCCCAGGAAAGAATTTAAAATAAGACTAAGAAAGTGAATCGTTGTGAGAAAAAAAAAAACACATATCAAAAACCTGTAAAATTTCAGCGGCAGATGAGTTGGTCCTCCAACAACCGGCGATGTCATAACAGTTACCTCAGTTACCTCAAGTCACCAGGAACCTATATTCGTTATTTTAAATTAAAAATGGCTGTAAACATGTATGATTGTTCGAATGCAAACAAATTTTCTTCGACGATCTGAAGGGTAAGCTAACAT
>JAEMWC010000895.1:0-40000 GCA_016490735.1 Pachyseris speciosa
ACATGCTCAGTATGGATGTCTTTCCGTTAAGCAGTGATCTCTGAGTTCTATTATGTACTTAAGGAGCAAAAGAAAAATATAATTCGTTGCATAATACAAGATCGTCTCTACATATGTTTATTGCTCGTGGCGTTAACTAATTCCTTAAATACTGCCTTAAGGGTGGCCCAAACTCGACTGCTTCATCCCTACCCTTTTTCGACACATATTTTGTTTTTCGATATCATGGGTTAAGCATTAACGTTTGATGTTATCATTATGTTCACCGCGGCCAGTGGTGAATTGAGGAGTTCATTGCACGTTTACAATATTTTAAGTGTTTATCCATACTGTTGAGCACTGTCAAATGATACTCGAGACTCGAATAGTTTGGAAAGAAAATATATATACTTATAACTAAACTTGCCAAGAAAAGTTTCAGAAACCACTAATTAATAGATTGAAATAACGGGCGCTGCTTCTCTTTCGACCAAAGCCCATGGATCATCCACACCCCGAATGCTACAAACATTTTTGCGGCAGGCAAGTACTACGCAATGAAAACGAGGTACATAACTCACAGCGTCGCGTCGTTCTGTATCAGTTTTCTGTTTACTTTTACTCTGGAGTAGAGGTAACTTTGAACTTTGTCTTCATTTAATCATCTAGTTTACCTTAACTGTGTGAGTTGTTTTCCACTTTTTCTGTTATTGATCTTTGGTATCTTTGAAAATTATACTAAAACAATTACTCCGTTCTTAGGCTCAGTCAATGAATTATATTGGTAATTATCATTCAATTCTATTCTCCCTTCCTTTTCATTGTCCAAGAGCCTACCACGTGACCTACAAATGACTACCTAAAAATAATGGACTGCTCGTGCGCAGTTCCGTCCAACTGTGATTTGCTGCAAATATATATTCTGGTCATGCGTAGTTGTGTCCACGCGTCGAAGCTACTTCAAATTCAGTGAAAATCGTTTCACGCTTTCCGAAAGAAAAACAAGCTTTGTGGTCCAATGATAAAACTATTATTGTACTCGTTTTTGCAAAATATCGTGATTTGCCAGTGTCTCTGACAAATCACGATATTTTTGCTCAACCTCGTCCAATAATTGTTTATTATTATTCAACACATTATGACAATGTCCAATATGCGCGCACTCAACTGATAATCCTGCGATATATATCGTAATTTTCTGTGTCGCGGAGAAAACTGGCGGATTTTCCAGCTTTTTTGCAATAAACATGTAGAGATTTGTTAATTGTGCTTTGTCGTTAATGTGTAAATAATAAAAACAATTATCCTGCTCAATCTTGCGGAATATTGCCTCGTCAGCTAAGTATCAGACGATATTCCGCGCGATTCCTCAGGATAATTGTTAAATAGTTGTTGTTCATGTAGGCCATAGGACAGAAAGTGGAACTCCCAACCCCTACCTCCTCCAAACAAATTGGCGCAGTGTTGTTAGACAGTTATTTTAGGCTTAGCCCGAGGTTATTCCAAAATTGAATGTCTGCAGAATGTTTTTTTTTTTTTTTTTAACTTTTTGGTGAGATTCTGGATTTAATGGCCTGTGGTCTGAGCTTTGATGTGTAGTGCTACTTCATTGCTAGTTGGTAGCAATTTTGCAATCATGTTTGACTTTCTCTATCAAGAGTGACCAATCACGCAAAGCCTTTTAAAGTATTTATTACAGCTCAACATATGTTTTGGAACTAATTTTATTATAGGCTGTCCTTTGGCTCACTCTAATGCAGACATCCAGTTTGGGCTCGTGAAGGCAAACTCGGTAAATATTCACCGAATACTGATGTGTTATCTCGAATGGGATTATGTACTTATTGACTGAGTGGGAGGGTCAGACGGGAAAATATTTGGCTCGAGGTCATGCCGTACGAATCGAGCGCAGCGAGGTCCGTGCGCTATGACCGAGAGCTAAATATTTTCCCGTCCGTCCTGACCCGACTCAGTCAATAAGTGTTTTATCATATGGCCTCTTTAGACTCTTCATGAGCCAAGAAGACGATTTTTTTGTTTATTTTGTTTTGTTTTATTATTTTATCTTTTTTACAAAAAATTGACAAATTTGCACAGAAAATTGATCTAATATGTTGTTAGTATTTGTTTTCTGGTTGTAAAACAATTTACATGGTTAGACGCGACGAAATCCTCTAAATTCTTATCACTCGGGCCGTACGTGTTCCTAACAGGACCGTACGGCTTTTTCCGGCCTGCTCGGGGATTTTCTCAATAGTTTCACAATGAAAGTGCGCGCTGTGCCCTACTGGTCATATGATAAGACAAATTATTTCCAGAAAGATTCCTTAGCAAAACAGAAAAATGAAAGGAAGAGTGACCTGACAAAAAACCAAGATTTCCTGCCACATTTTGTTTGTTTGATTGTTATGGTTGTTGCTGTTTTTGTTTTTCCCCGGTATGTGACGAATGAACAATATCGGCAAACTTAACAACGAAGGAAAACAAGATATATCTCTTGACCCAAACCTAACTTGATCTTCACGAATTCGGAGAGAAGTAGAAAATACCAAAAAGCGATAACATAATTATTCCGTATGGGAAAAGAGTCCTAGATCAACCTATGTACGGAAACATCGGCTCCAGCTGCTAATTTACCGCATTTCCTCGAATAAGCGCACGGGCAGTTATTTAAAATTTCGGCTAAACAGGAGGGGGGGGGGGTATTCTAAGGAGTGCGCTTAATCTGGGGGGGGGGGAGGCACTTATTTAGTTTTTCTTTCAACGAACTGTAACTTTATTTTGAATTATGCACTAAAAGAACTCTAAAGGCACATTGATGTGGACTTTAACAGAAAATAAACTGTTTTCCTACATGTACAGATGCCGGTGTAGTTCAAGCTTAAACGATTATAAATAAAGACAAAATAGGAACAGGTTTTCCTTGTATATCCCTACCATTCAAGAAAGGAACGGGGAGGGGAGGAGGCGCTTATTCGAGAGAAGCGCTTACTTATTAGGGAGCTTTAGCAACGAGGACGGCAACGGCAACGAGAACGCCACAAAACAATGGGTTTAATTAGCAAACACAATCGCTCTGCACGTGCGTTTTACATTTTGGTACATTTCTTTGCCTTCTTCGGTAAAACAACAACGTGAAATGACCAAATTTTCGGGTTTTTTCTTGAACGTGAGCGCATGACGGTAATTTTTTCTTCCTTTTTCCTTGTTTTAACGCCGTTCGTAGTACATGTAATATAGTCCCTGAAGAGTTGTGCAGCATTTTCCAAGTTAAACAAATTGGGATAATCGCTAAAGAGTTAGAAAAAGAAAAGTTAGATTTTGAAACAACGCTTTCGATGCCGTCGCCATGGTCGCTCCTAAAGCTCCCTGATCATTTTGGTCGAGGAGGGAAGGCGTTTATTCGGGGGAGGATGCTTATTAGAGCGTGGGCGCTTACTCGAGGAAATACGGTATTTGAAGATTAGGAACAAAACCTAATGACTTGTCAAAAAATTGGTATAATTCATTACCAATAAGTCGTCATGACTAGCAACTAAAATTCATGGTATGACAACTCATAACGTTCAATAAACGAAAATCGTGTGACTCGAAATAAGTTAATAACTGAAAATTTTCATGAGAGACGGCTAAATACTTGTTGCTAAGCACATTTATCGAATGTCCCGAAGTGTCCAAAGCTGCCTTCATGCAGTTCCTCGTGTTTAGTCTCGTACAGTCCTTATCGCTTTGGAGGCGTAAACAGCAGATGCACTTACAGTCTTCCCAGCTCTGTATTGTTATCAAAAACACCTTTGGGCAGTTCCCTCAGCTTGTTGGCAGTCAATTTCCTACAAACGAGAAAATAATAAATCAGCTTTAACCTTTTGTGTTTGATGGCACGGTGATAAATTACTGGCAATTTCAGTCTTTTTTAAATGACTGCCTGTGTGTTAGCCAGACAATTGTTATTAATCGCACTTCTAGTTCCCGTTGCTGAGTTTACGAAACAAGGAATATAGAATACGATACGCGGTATATCCATCTTAGTTGGCAGAGGATGATAACTCTGAATCTCACAGGATTGTTGCTCTTTTATGTGTATTGCTATTGCCGTTTTATTTAATTCTACGCGACCTGAAATATAGTATCACGAAAGATAACTATTGCTTCATGATGTACACTAACAGGGCACCGGCTGGCAACTGAACAGCATTTAGGTTGACAGGAAATGTAACCTAGTTCTGCTTTTCTTGTCAGACCGAACTCAGTATCTCATGATTAGTTAGTAAAACAAAATTTTACACGCAATCGACAAGTCAACACAACAAATAATCGCAATTTAAGGTGGTCTTATACAATAGAATAAGATAATGAATCCGTGACCTCGCGATAACGGTAGTGAGAAATGTTAGCGAGAAACGTGGTCAAGTAAACAATAGTTGTTGTCTACTGAATTTTAAGTAATAACACAATCGGTGACGCTGTCTCAAATCATTTCTTTTTTAAAGCCTCTTTGGTGAGCAAAACGAGAGAACGGAAAGGAGACGACAGTTTACACGGAAAACTGGTATTTTGTCTTTAATATCCCACCACTTAAATAGGGTGCCTTTATTTGGTTCTAAATCCTAGAACAAACAGTAAAAAGCCACTTCTTAAATTGACACAGATTTGTACTCCAAAGCGAAACTTAAGACTGGAAACGCACGGACAAAGTAATTTGTTCAGGCCCTAAAATAGTCTCAAACCATTTCACCCCTCTCAGTTGTTCTACAAAAATGCGCCGGAAACTTAAGGAATGTTTCTTTATGACTAAACGATTTTAAAAAGTAAAAAACCGAACGTTTTCCGCACCAAGCTATCTTCAGGATGAAGATGGCTTAGTGCGAAAGCGTTCGTTTATATTATTTATTCTTAAAATCTTTTAGCCTTGTAAATACTAGTCATTTTAAAATTCTAGCGAATATTATTAAGATTTCTTTTTGAGGGAAATAAAACATCAAGAAGATAGAAAAAAGAAGATAGAAGCAACCCAGTAAAGTGCCCAGAAACGATCAAATTTTAAATATATGTTATAACACCGAATTCGGTCAATCATCATGAGCCAGACTGTTTTGGACACTTGCGCAAAACAGTCACGCTAAAGAATAAATCTGGTCACTAACCCCACTTTTCCCTAACCCTCCTAAAATGTAACGTTGATCCACTGAAGCATTTGATGATGTACAATTGTTTCATTGGCTATCAACATTCTCCAGTGGGAGGAGGGGGTGGGGAGGGGGGGATACAAATACGAAGAAAGTTATCATGGGCAATTTCATATGCCAATATTTAGACAAAGGTGTATTCTGTTTGCGCATTTAGGAAAGTGTCCCAAGACAAGTTTCCTAGGATTATTTATTATATATCTCATTTAGTTTGCGCGCTATGATTCGTCAATTTTGCGGGCCATATTCTACAGTACGGCCTGCTAGACTTCAACAAGGTTTCTTTCCCGCGCGCCGGATGAACCTCAGAGATATAATAAATATCTTACTAACCGCGTTTTCTCGGTTCGTACTGTAAGTTACGGATCCTCGTTTTTTCCCATTAATTCATGGCCCGCGCGCTTCGCGCTTGAGACATAAATCAACAGGAAAAAACTCCCTCCGTAACTTACAGTACGGACCTCGGACTCGTTTAGTAAGAGGTATATATTATCCGCTAAAACTTGGTTTACCGATATCAGAGCTTCAGAGGGGATTCCGTAAGCTGAAACAGTTATAAGCCTTTGAAAGATCACGGTTTTTTCTGCTAAGTTAGAAAACAATTCTGTCATACTTTTCCTAAAACCAAGCCCAAAGCATGGATGGATGGATTGATGGACGGATGGATGGATGGATGACAAACTTTATTTTATCACGGTAGTTATTGTTCAAAAATTTACAATTCTAGTTCTTCGCAAGAGCCGTGCAACTAGGTAAGAAAGAAAAGCTAAAATGCATTAATTACTGCTAAAATACAATCAGTGTTTAATTTATACAATATTAAAAAGTGGATGAGGGATGGATCAATACATGGTTCAATTACGCCTAAAGTTGCAATTATTTAGTTCAAGTTATTCCAATTCCTTCGTTCTTTCGTTCGTTTGTGCGTGCGTTCATGCATGCAGTCTTGGAGCGAGTTTACTGCCGTGATATCAATACACCATTTTGTTAATGATCAGTTCCTGGTGAATTGTAGGTAGATCAAGTCCTTTGTGGGGGCAAACGGCCATTTTACGACGTAAATTTAAAATGGAAATTTTCACCGTTTGCTCCCACAAAGGACTGGATCTAACCACAATTCACCAGGAACTGATCACTGGCAAAATACTTGACTTCAGGACTCGAGGTTGGTTGAAGGCGCTTTCAAGAACCCTGCAAAGCTTTACTTCCCATCTTGGACTGGCTTCACTCACTGACCGTGACTGGACACAAACGTAAGTAAACGAGGCTTAATATTTAGTCCCAGCAACATTCAGGTATCAGGTGCGTTGAATGGTGTCTCCAAAAATAAGTGTCTCGCAAAAACATTGCGGCAAATTTCACGGATCTCGAAGCTTATATCGAAATTCTGCGCGAAGCCGTCTCGGTGTCTTGACTTCTTAAGCGATCATTAACGAGTGCGTCGGGTTCGCGGAAACTGTGGACTCACCGTGACCAACTCGAAAGCTTAAGCTACTTTCGTCACTGCGCACATTTGCTTTTCATCACTTGTGTAATTTAGTTTGCTGATTTATCTCTCTACCCATGTAATGCACTTTAATGTAGAAATGTTTGTAAATAGTTCAAAAAAGAATAAACTAATCTGAAATTGAAACTGTGTCGCAAAGTCACGGATTTACCATCGCCACTCTTTGTTACATGTACGAATACGGTAGGATCAGTTCAAAGTACATGTAACTGGTACCCAATTAATTGAATTACGACTGGATTTGAATCACTCTGTAGGGCCATATTAAGGGGAGCCCACCCCCAGTTTTTTGCCCACCCAAACTTCAAAACACCCATGCGTTATGATCAAAAGTTTAAAATAAAATTTGAATCTCCCAGGGCTTTGAAAACAATTGCAAGATGTCAATACCTCTTAAAGGAATTATTCCTGATAAACTATAGCATCCATTCACCATTTCATTTTTCTCCTTTTCTATTATGAACATGCGCTGAACTTCGCTGTCGCTGATGCAACGCGACAGTTTGCAACAGCGACAATTCACTGTCCATTCCTCTTTACTTTCTTTGCGACAGCGACATATTTCCGTAACGAAACAAGCGACAGACAGAGTCGCAATCGACTGACAAAGCGACACCAGACCACCCTTTTCCCCTTTGGAAAAAGCCTGGTGTTTCAAGTTTTTGCTCTTGTTAAATCGATGGATTCCGTTTCCTCTTCCTTTCCCTCGCTCGGCCCAATCCCGTACCTTTTGACAGTGCGCCATTAAAATTGCGGCAAAAATCCCCTCTGTGTTGCCCAAATGAAGAGCCTGTATGCAGGCTAACTGTATCACTTAATACATGTTTTATTTGAATCGCCATTACTGTTGTTTCACTCTTTTTCAATTTAAAAACCAGCAAGTAGGCATATCATGAAAACTCAACTTAAAATGTACGGTAGCAGTGAAAGGATTTGGGTAAATAATGTTCTTGTTTAAATTATTCTGACTTCATCTACGGTCAGCCTGCTAAAATCTTGGTCTTTTTGCTTTGATGAAAATTAAAAACTCACCAAAAAGACTGAGAATGTCAATATGCTATTTACAGGTGCAATTTGTACTGTGTCAGACCTAAAATTATAGGAATTTTCACGGCGGGTTTCTTTTGCAGGTCACGGGTCACAGTTCACGGGTCATAGGTCACGGGTTAAAGGTCATTTTTCCCGAGAATTGTGCCACTAGAGTGACTTAAACCTTTTATTACAGACTTAAAGCAACCCTGGACGGCAATCAATCGGAAGTCAAGATGGCCTTGTTGATGACCGCAATTTGCGTAATGCTCTTGCCGTCCACCTAACGTCGCGGCAGCCATTCCCACAAGTTTGGCGGTGTCTCGAGAACGCGAGTTTCTTTTTCAATTTTACTTTTGAAATCCGTGTCTTTTCCGCCAAGACAAATCTGGATTATATTCTAAACTAGCGATATGAGATCGCATAGACGAAAGCCATTGGTTTTTTCTTATTTCTTTCCAGTGCAAAAATGCAAATTCGCAGCGACAACGACTACGGAGAATGCTGAAAGCGAAGTTCCCGTCGTTGCTAAAAATGGGTACAAATATATCTTTTCTTTTCATTGCATTTGCCTCTGCTTTTCCCCAAAATTTACCTGATTTTCAAAACCAAAGCTGACAGGATTATTTAGCTAACCTTGTACATGAAAAGCTCAATTTATTTGTGAGATGTTTTATCTCGCTAACTTCATTTAATTTCAATTTGTTATCGGTCAAATATCATGGAGTGTACTGAAAAGCACGATGTTACTTTGTGCCGAAAAATCCCGGTTAACGAGCCGTATAAATACAAACATAAATAAAATACTCGTCTTCTGAAATCAAATCATCGCACAGCGGCGCCGTTAACAAGTTTCTCGCATCCCTAAAAGAAGCCATAGTGAAGAAAAACCTTTAACTTTTCGTGCACAGGACGACGTTCTAGCCCCATTCCCCCTCGCCATGCTTTGCCGTCCTAGGGTCCGCCGCCAGGCTTCCTTAAGGTCCGTAAGGTTTAAGTGGTTAGTTGTCACATTTTAAAATTGAAAGCCACTCTTGTGGTATAAATCTCGGGAAAATGACCTGTGACCCGTGACCAGTGACCCGTGACCTGTGCCCTATAAAAGAAACCCGCCCGAATTTTCAAATGTGCAGGAAAGTTCCTTATAATACATTAGATGTCTAGATGCACAGTTTATGGAAGCACATTATTTTTATATTAAAAAAGCATGACATTTTTACAGATTGAAGTGTATTTATCACTGTTTTCGTTTTGAATTCCAGTTGCTCTTGTAGTGGCTCAGTTTTACACATGTATTTTTTATGTGAATTAATGTATCCTCACCAGCAGATACTTCTGTACAGCATGCAAGTACTGTAATGTATTGGAGTACTGGTCAGTGACCAACCAATGTAAGCAAAATGTATTCATCGTGTTTAGACCACAAAGCCCAAGAGAAGTCTCACAAAGGACCTTCAACACGACAGTCAGAAAGTAACATGGGTTTAATTAATTCACTGGTCCCGACTGGGATTTTTTGTCTTTGCAGCTTGTAATAGGGAGGTGTATCATTACTTTGTCCAGTTTGCCCAAGTTTTACCATGAAAATTGAAGGTAAGCAAAGTCAGCTCATACACTGTACATTTACTGACAAAAAATCATCAAAGTGGTTACATGCTCAACTGAAGGTCCAGTCAAGTTATGTTTTTATAATTATATGAAAATTGCAAACAAAACTTGCAACTCTTAAAACACATGCCCAGTGTCATTTCACTAAATCAGAGCCTGACTACATGTATGTAGGAACTAACTTATCAGTGCCCAATATGCACTTTGATTTTTCTTATTGTTGGACAGTAGTATAGTAAGCCGTTGGAGACTGGCGCCCTTGTCTTCCCTTGTCATGCAAGTTAAGCAACACAGATAACAATTGCGGACAAGACATGAGTAAGAGGGTACCTTCACCATTTTAAGTTATAAAATTTTCTGTACAGTTACGTTCGACAGATTTGTAACGTGTGTATATTAAGCTGATGGGGTGTTCAGACTAATGAACAGGTTCAACCAAAACAGGATGAAAGAACACCCTTTTGAAGATCAGAGAAACAATGAGAGTGAAGATTAGTGAGATGGTAGAGTGATAAATACTTTGGCCTAGCATCAATATCACTGGTAAAATAGTTTATCAAGTGAATGCTTTGCGAACAAAAAAATTGATTCAAACTCTCACACAAAGGAGCATACAAAGAAAAATTGTTTTTTGAACATTCTCATTCTTTGAAAGGGTAACTGCTACAAGCAAAAATATTGAAAATTATAAATATTATATTTTATTTTTTCCAGAGGAAATAAAAACAAAATGGGTGATATATAAATAACCTTCAAGTCAACTCCCAACTCAATTGTAATCCTTGTAGCTTTGTTATTGATTTTCTAGATGTGTTTGAGCTACTTATCTCATTGGCCAAAATTCAAGTCATGGTGCTTGTATTAACCATTCTATATACACTGTAAAAATGTGAACTGTCGGATAGAGGCGCTTGATCTCATTCTTTTTTTTTTTCCAAAATATACCGTACAATTCAGTAGCACCAGTTTAGCAGTCTTTAAAATACAATTTTGATGAAAATGTTGAATGAAAGATGATTGTGGTTTTTTGTCCCTTGGTAACTAGTAATTCCATCCACATTAATGAACTATTTTTAAAATGTTCACAATTTTTTAACACAAAATGTTATCACTGAGTCCATGTGAGTTCACAATTAACTGTTGAATCTAAGACTGCTGTTGATCTCTATGCATGGAGACACTACATCAGTTACTGGGAACAAGAATGGTAGTCAACAGCAATTACAACCAAGCTGACATTTAAAATTCAATAAAATAATTATAGTAATAATAATAACAACAACAACAACAACAACAATAACAACAATTAAACTGTCCAGCTAATTGTTCTTGCAAGGTACAGAAAAAAAAAAACAAAAACAAAACAAAACAAGGTTGAACTGAAAGCATAATTGTAGACACATGGCTCTTGGAGCACGGAGCCTACAGCCAGTTCAAATAAGCTGTATATACCTGGAGAAAAATCGTTGAGCAGGGTCGCACAACCAACACAAACTCAGCCCCTTTATGGCATCATCCATGCAGGATTCTAACCCCGGCAACTTTGGAGGAAGGCAAGTGCTCTCACCACTGTGCCAATAAGCTAGTTTTGAATTGTGGAAGAACAAAAGAACAGAGTCGAGGTTCAGGGGAATAATTTGCATTTTCTTTTGTGAAAAACAAAGGAACATTTATTGCAAATTATTCCCCTGAACCTCGGCTATGTTCTTTTGTTCCCCTACAATTCGAAACTCGCCTATTCCTTGCTCCCCAACAATAATTATGCTAACTGTTAATACATGCACATACAGGTAAATACACATGTAGCATGTTCTTTAAAAGTTCTACATTACATTTTCATCTCAATCAAAAGTCTGTTTAGTGTTCTTTCAGTGTACAGTACAGTTGATGATCAACTTTGAAGGTTCCAGCCAGCCTAACAAAATTTATATTTCAACTCAAACTGAGTATGGACAAGATGCAGGCCTGTCATAAATACATGTATTAGGGAAAATTAGTCTTACTAACTACATGTATTTAACCAGTTATGATCTGATAAATATTCAGGTGAACTGTAAACAGTTATCTTCAAACCCACAAAGTCTAAAACAAAAACACACATGTAATTACACTGTAGTGTGCACATGTGGCACCATCATGCTTAATGACATAGTTGTGACATGGCTTAATATGTAAAGTTGTATGCCTTGCAAACGGTTGGTAAGCTAGACATGTCAATGAAATTACCTGCAGCAATGCAATAAACTCTTATAAGTTCAAAAGTATCGTTGAATGAACTTCCACTGACAAGTTCAGAAGTATCATTTACACTGTAAGTGCCAGCTAGTCTCATGTATTTAACCAGTTATGATCTGATAAATATTCAGGTGAACTGTAAACAGTTATCTTCAAACCCACAAAGTCTAAAACAAAAACATACATGTATACACTGTAGTGTGCACATGTGGCACCATCATGCTTAATGACATAGTTGTGACATGGCTTATGTATTAAGTTGTATGCCTTGCAAATGGTTGGTAAGCTAGACATGTCAATGAAATTACCTGCAGCAATGCAATAAACTCTTACAAGTTCAAAAGTATCGTTGAATGAACTTCCACTGACAAGTTCAGAAGTATCATTTACACTGTAAGTGCCAGCTAGTCTCATTGGTTTAATAAGGTACTGAGTAGACAATGTAGCTTCAATTTAGCTACAACAGTGGAATGATGCTGCTACAATCAGGTATCCTGTTTTCACTTTTAAATAGTAGCATTATTCTAGTGATATCATTGTTAAATATAGAGCCTAAAGATACTACAGTAATCATTAAATGACTAGAACATTATAGACTATTCTATACAATCTGCTTAAACCTCTCAATATTTAGCTTTTGCATGCTGTTGAGTCTCCACAACAGAGAATTACTGACAGTAATTATATTTTTGTTGAATTGCAAAGAAAAATTCAGGACCTTTTTAAAGCAGTTCCTAATATTAATCTCTAAGTCAAGAACAAACTGGAAATTGTCCAACTTGCAGATCACAACATTCCCTTTTGTTCACTTAGCAAAGAAAACCCTACATGTACAATGCATAAAAGTGCAGCAGAACCTTAACCGTTTGGCAGTGGAAGGCAAATACTACAGAAATCTAATGAGAAGGTCAGTTTAACTCAATGAAAGTAACTTAAATGTTTTAGCAGTAGCTGACAGAATCTCTCCAATGACTTGTAACACTGCAATTACCTTTAGTTACTGTTTGTCTCAGCTTTTTGATAGTTGTTTAATTTGTAAATCAGCAAAACCATCAGTTAGTTTTATCTCCATTACAGCAATTTCATAGATTCGTGCAATTGAGGATAATTAACGCAGCAAAAATGACTGGTAAATGTCACATTTCATATGTAAAAGAATTCACACATGTATACTGATCCTCACTATAAGTTAAAGCCAACTGTGAGGCTCATTTAAAGATATTAATCAAAAATGACTCTTATTGGTCTTCACTGAAGACTTACATGTACAGTACCGCTCAGAGATAAGATGCCAACCCAAACGAAAAACATGTGCATGTTTTTCGTGTTAACGCGGTTTAAAAAGCGCGTTAGAAAACGCATTTCTTCTGCATGTTTTATCTATTGTCATTCACTGCAGTAAATTTTCTTTGTGTGACATTGTTTTGAAAGACAATGACTCGTCGTCTCGCAAATGCCACCGACAAGTCATGCAGATTGAAATTTGCATGATGTTCTAAACATCGGAACGAAGCGCATCATATTACAAAGACTTCCACAAGTTGTAGGAGCTTGAGTTGCCTACGGTGCAAATTGCTACTTCCTCTGGGTAATGTACATGTACACACCAGCTGGGAAACAACCCTTGTAAAGTCATTTGAAACAATTAATATTCATCGTAATGTATATACATGTATAAATTATTTTTGTTTCACTTTTCACTTGTCTCGACTCCATCTTTCTACCAAATTAATACATTCCGACCAAATGGGTTTTGTCAAGAATAGAGCTATATATCTGGCAGAATATAAGACTCTTAAGTTATCTAATTGAATAACCAGAGCTTAAAAAAATCTCAGGAATCTTCCTTTTTGTGGACTCTGAAAAAGCTTTTGACTCTATAGAGAGAAGCTATAATGAAAACTTTTCAACATTGGACCTTTGATAAGAAATTGGTTTTCCGTTCTCTATAATGGTGGCAAAACAGAAGTTATGAACGCCGGCTTTATGACAAATAATTATTTTGAAGTTTTGAGAGGCATACATCAGGAGTGCCCTGCCTAAGCCCAGCTTCCCTGTTTATCCTAGCAGTGGAGCAACTGGCTTTAAAAATCAGACAAGAACCAAACTGTAGAGGTACAGTCATGTATTCATCTCCCTAACTCTGAAGACTGAGGTTTAAACGATGACTCTATGCTCATACATGTACTTGAGGCCCTGTTGGGGAAGGGTGGGGGGGGGGGGGGAGGGAGGGAGGGGGTCTTTACAGGAGATTTTTGCGATTTTTGCGAGCATTGCTGGCAGACAGAATAAGCTTACTGCTACGAGCGGCAGAAAGCAATTAAAAGAGTGTATTGTTTATGATAATGAATTCGATGGAAACAGAAGTGCTTGTACATGAGGTGTTTTAATTTAAGGGTAAAAATTTCCATTGAGTGTGGAAAGTTTGATAATTCAAAGAATTTGCTAAACAACAGCACTGATTGCTGAGTTTACTCTGCTTTTCTTTTACTCCGCTTTACAAGGTGCCATAAAGAATACTTTGCATAGGATATCGGCCAAGGCGGTCGATCGTAAACCGCTGTGGAGTACAACAAAATAGCGCTTGGTGTTGCCTCCTGTCTTTCAATGAGAGTGAAGTCGTCAGCCTATTTAACGTTAAAGAAACAGTGATCCTTCAGCATGGTGGTTGTAAGGTGCATGACATTTCTTTCAACTCTTGGACTTGCTCTATAGTTATTGCCAATGAGCAAAATAATGGCTCGAAGATTTTTGAGTAAAACTGGTAAATTAAACTTTTAATTTACCAAACCCAGTAGGCAACCAAGCCAACACATCTCTCCTTTCTACCAACGCCACAATAAATCTTTTCTTTTTTTCTTGAGATTTTCGACAGGAAGAAATCAAGCGCAAGCTTGATAGCTTCGTCGAAAACTCACAGTACACCATGCACCATGTTTGTTATTTGTGGTGTACATCTTTTCTCACATCAGTATCACATGGTATGAATTGACCAATCAGTGTTTTCTGATCACCAGACAATCAGTTGGAAGAACAAATTGAACAGTAGACTGGTGACAGGCACTTATTTTCCTTTTCCTGTCGTCTCATGTTCCGCGCTCGTGTCTCGCGCTTCCATCTCCCGCTCGGCGTTTGGCTAAATAAGCGCCTGTTATGCAGGCTATGAAGATGATTGACCCATGTTTACTGCAGTGTGACATTAGAGTTTTAGCTCCTCCAGATGGAAACAAGAACAGCAATTAATGCCAGAGGTCAGTACAACTGGTGCTGGGGACCTTGCATTTCTGAGCATTCGGGAAGGAAAACACTTTGAAAGAACCCAAAAAATTACATGTATTAACTGGTCCATAGTAACTTTCCAAGGTACTGTATCAGTAAATAGTTTTGATTCAAAGTCTTATATATTCATTTGCATTTTTTGTTGTTATCAATGTTATCCTTAGACAAGTAGAAAAACAGTACAGAAGTAAACTCAGAACGACAGGTTGCTGTTTAAATAGTTTGCCCAGGTTTTTCCATACAGTTCTTAGGCAATGTAAGTTATAAAAGACAGTGGTACATGTTTGGATGCGCGGCATAAATTATTGAGTAACAAATGGCACTTGGAAAGTTTGGAGAGCACTCAAAGAGGTAGAAAAAGTCTTGTGCTTCCCTCATGCTCTCCAAACATTGTATGTGTACAATAACTTGATATACTATATGCAAACTAAAGCATTCATGAACCAATAATATTTTTAACAATAATTATTATTATTGTTAAATGTAGTCTTACATGCTTCAAACATCAGCCTGATGATGAATGAATTTTTCTTAGAGAATTGCTCCTTGATATTGGAACATTGCTTGCTGTACAAATACTATCACTGAATACAAGAAATTTTTATGCACACAGTAAAGAGTTATAGCTATTGTATGATATAGGCATGACCAGTATAATGTACATCTTTATGATAACAAACATGAAGACATTAGCCCAAAGTATTCTGTGAAACTTTCATAAAAATCAAACTGCTGAACAAGTAAAATACTTAAACCTATGTGTATAGAGTCCAATGGACTGAATGGAATGTCTTGAGTAATGGCTGACCTAGTTTGAAGTGGACATAAATTTTATCTATGTTTGCTCTAAACGTGACTACAGATATACAGTAGTCCAAGAAAATCAATTTTTTGAAGGGCCATTGCCTCAAGATTCAAAGTTGCTTTTTATAATTACATGTTGCTAGTCACAGCTGATCACTAAGAAGAAACTAAACAAAAAAAGATATTACCAAAGGGCAACTGGAATTTAATTTTTTAAGTACAATGGTACACTGTAAGACTCTGAATGGTGAATTTAAAACAAAATGGTCCTCTTTGTAATTTATATTGTCCACTCAAACAGAGGTGTAATCTTAGAATAATTTATCTGTGAGTGTTGCTACCTGGGTACCAGATTCTAATAAAACTCCCTCAGAGATAAATGAAAGTTTCACTTTGGTAATAATGTGTTGTTTCCTCCAAAATTTTCCACAGTTTTTCACCCAAGTAGGTAATATGGGCAAAATCAGCTTTTTGCTAATTGTTAAAAACTGCATGATGTAACTTGTCTGTAACTTGGTCATGATCGGAGTACTACATGTAGGATATACCTTGAATTAAGACTAGTACAAAATTACGGTTTCCAACACTTTTGCATTGTATTCTATAATTGAACAGGAATAAATTAAAAGCTTGCAGCTTTATCGAATATTTCATTGGTTTAAAATTTATTAAAAAATTGACAGTATATTACTTTTTACTAAATCACTAATCTCATCACAATGTAAAACTCTGCTTGATTGTGATCTGTACTTTATTTATCTTATACACTAAGCATACATGAAGCTTCTTTTTGTAAACTGTATCAGACTGCTTGCTCTCCATTTACAAGGATACATTTTCAAAGGTGAACAAAAAGGTATGCAGTAAGGAGGTGCCTCCTACTAAAGGACACTCCATACTCAAGAAATACTCAAGAATACTTCCGCAAATTTTCAAGGCATATCAACGTCAATTTCAGTTAAATCCCATTCCAAACATTTGAGTTGGTAGAATACAAATATTCTTAATGGTGTACTTGTACAACTCGATCTGTAAAGTCAATCATACAGCCATGTAATGGCAGTGCCACTGATGAGTCAGCCATACGCATAACTATTACAGTGTATGCTTATTTGTGTTGCTGGTTTTGCACCCCCAGCAAGAAGTAATCATTAACCAGGTAATGATCTACTGTAGAACCACAACTCAGACACTTTCACTGAGGTACGAGAATAATTATTATTTTCAGATGGGTAAATTCACATACTACATATCTATTAGTGCTTCAACAGTTGATTTAACTAATGGTTTTCACTAGAATAATATTACTACTTTCAGTTTATACGTGAATTCACGTCCTACATACTGTATCTATAAGTGCTTCAGCAGAACTGATTTCACGAATGGTTTTCAGAAATGACGGAAGCATGGTTAATTTTCACCAGTGCTCCCCTTTCTGCTTGTTTGAATATTTTCCAAACCACAAAAAAAATTAATACATGTAAGGTATTTGGTTTGTGTGCTCTTGGAATTGAAAGGTACATGTATGAAGACAACTGATGACATTCCAAAGCATAATTTAATATGAGCTTAATTCAAAGTGGAAACACAACAACTTTAACCTTCTAATGAAAAAACACAAGACTGATGAGTACTAAAAGTTTGTGTACAGCTGTGCAAAGAGTATTCTGATTGACAGCTAGGGTACTAGTTAAACCTACTTTAAATCTTACCACATTCGCCACTAACCTGTAATACGCAAAGGCTAAAATTAATGCAGCTTACCTCGTTTATTTTTTGTTCATCTTGCCAGTGAGTGAAGCCAGTCCACAATGGGATGCAAAGCTTTATAATCAACCAATCCCCAAGTTACCACAATCACTCGATCAACAAAGTGTCACACAAGAGGAGACTAAACCCTTATGGACAACACCGCTGATTAAGTCGTTTCCAGGTCTCAGCTAACCCGCGATCATGCTCACGAGCAGAAAAAAGCTGTGCGACGACAGAGAGGGCCACAGGCTCCTCGTTTTCATTTATCGGAATAGCTTTAATGTGTCTCTACTGTCTTTAAATTTAAGTATTTGTTCCCGATGTATTTTGGCCCAAATGCCAAACTGTAGAGGTCCTCAAATGATCCCAGGACCACAAATGATCCCCAAATTGGACCGCAACTGATCCCGAGAAAAAAATAAGGAATGGCATGGATTGATATAAAAATTTACACACATAAGAAAAGTTGAAATATTCCATAGTTGTTGTTGTTGTTGTTGTTTGTGGAAAATCTGTGACGTTCTGCTGAGTAAAAAAAAAACCTTTTTAAGGGTCAAAGATTTTGTTGATTTCAGGACCTTTTGCATAGCAGAATAATTGATTATGTGAAGATGTACTTGTTGTGATCATGGACTGGGAGTTTCGTTTGATGTCATCTGTTTATTGTGTTGAATATTCTAGAACGTTCAAGGACATGCTTAATTGGATTTCCATTGCTATCCGGTATATGAAGGCCTCTCCCAATTGTGCTCGGAAACTCAGACTTTTGAGCAACTTTTGGCTTTTCAAGTAGCTTTTTACGGTTTTAGCAAACTCGAACATGTTTTGCCTTTCTGAGCAACTCTTGAGCAAATATAGCACACATCAAGCACGAAATAGTGAATAATTTGGGAACTCCATTTTTGGAAATTTATTGAATGTTTATCAACTTTTTGAACAAATAACCTGTCACGTGATAACGTATCACGGGACTATTGCGATCCTTGTCAGAAGCGAATGATTCGATGTTGTCCTAGTCTAATATAACGGATAACCAGCCTCTGGAGAAACAGTTTTTAGTCTTCTAACCAATGCATTTGGCTCGCAGTAAGAGTCTGTCCTTCAAGATTACCTTGTATACAGTCAACCAACGTCATCTTCTGCTCTGACAAGACGTAGTTGATGTGCACGAGGTACTGCTCTTTGGCGTAGACCTCATCACAAGCTTCCTCGGGTGACGGCAGGCAAGTACCGTCGTTGTTGACAAATATCACCAGGTACAAACTCTTCCACGGTTACAGGGAGATCATCCGCAACAAAGTAAAATACTTTTCCATACTGGAAGGAATCCCCGAAATTTCAAGGCACTCTCATAGTAAATCTTTCAATTATGTTTCTTGCTACCGCGTGCATTTGTACTTGTTTGCGAGTATGGTCTTCCACTGTCGATATTAAGATGTCTGTGCTGGTTTGAATGGACATGACCTTGTATTTCTTAACTACCCATTCACCGGAGAACTGAGATCGGCTGTCGCTGCATGTTGCTTTAAAAGCATTCCTCAAAGCCCCGCTCGAGAAAGATTCCTCTTCTATTTTCAAATCAATTTTATTGAAAGACCGTCATTCCACTTGCTTTGTTCAATATACAAAAATTTGAAGACGTAAATTAATAGTAAATTTTTTTAGGGACTTTACTAATTTTCAAGCCTTTAATAAGTGTGCAATAGATAATGATTTCGGAAAAACTGTACTGCTTGGAAGATTCCCTCGTTTAGCGCGTGATGGCGAAACTGGGGCGGGTTTCGTAGCGCGGTCAGTAGGCTTCTTCAATCTTCCCACTTCTTGAGGAGTAAAGATGCGGTCGGCATTTTCTTCAGGTGGAAGAAAGCGAATAAAGTATACTTTACTACCCTTAATCTGCTCAATTTTCTTTAATGTTTGCAACGGAAGCTTCTTCATAGCCTTCAAACTGTACAAAGTCTCTCGTATCCAGTGGCGCATACTTTTTCAATCTAACCGATAATGGAGACGACATCCTCTGCACAAGGAGGTCGTTTGGAACTTTTATACCTGCCTTCTTACTTTCTCTCCCCGCGTTACGCTCCATCCCAACTCCTTTCTCGAAATCTTCCCACGATTCCTTTTCTGAAGGTTTCCTCCTTTTCATGGCTTGAACTTGATTTACAAATAGGACAAAATGAAAACAACAACAAACACTACCCTTGACCTGCCCTTCGCTTTGACAACTACGGGTCTTCACCATTTCTCTATTTCTCAAGTTAAACTCTATTTTAGTATTTTAGTCATTAGACATTTTATTTATTATATTTTATGTATAGTATAATGAGGGGCACTAGTTTATCAGTTTTAACTGTTAAGTGTTTTTACCCTCATTAAATAAAGTTATCATCATCATCATCATCATCATCATCATCATCATCACAATCAGTCCCAGTTCTTACCGCGTGGAGTGATGATGCTGGGCCGTTCGCATTTTTGTTATTGTTGTTGTTTTTGTTGTTGTTGTTGTTGTTGTTGTTGTTGTTGTTGTACCAGTGATAACGCTGGTCCCTTCGAGTTTTTTTTTCTTAAAGATGATTTGTATATTGTGACCACTAAGTTGGATATTTTTGTTTTTATATCTAAACTACTTAATCTGACTTTGACAAAGCAACCTAAAATCACAAATAAAATGTAAATTTAAAATAAATATTGCAAAAAAAATTATTTTAAGTTTTGTAGTAGGAAATAACGCCGAGTTTTGAATTCTATAGAAATGGTTTGGAAATACATGAGACAAGAAATATAAGTAATACAAACCGGTGCATATTCAACTTAGCCTTTTCACAAATCGCTTTTTATCAAAAATCATGTAACCTTGATAATGGCGCGAGATGTACCGAAACGTCGGTTTCTATCACTTATATTTCTTGTCTTTTGAATTTTATGCCAAAAAAAAAGACATGATAACGGTGGGCCACCATACATAACATTGTGCTAATGCAGAATTTGCAAGAACACACGAATTTTATAAAATTATTGCGCACTTTATTTCTTGGAAACGTAAACTCAAGTTTACACATGTCTGAAAGTCAAATGAATTTGTCCTCAGTACGGCCTTTAGCAGAGTTAACGAGCCTGCTGTAGATGGCGACACATTTCAAGTAGCGTCCATACTATTTCAGTATGGGGAAAGTGCAAAATTGACAATGGGTTCATCGGTCAACCAAGATCCAGGTTGAAAATCAAACACTACTTCTGAAAGATCATAGAAAACTGTACGAGAGTCTTAATTAATTAGCTTTGCCGATGGTACCTACGCATGGTCAAAGATGGCGGCATCTTGAACAAGGACTATTTAAAGTGGTTTGGTTGATATAAAATCAAAGATATCAAAAGTATCAGAAATTTTTCTTGTTACCACTTTGATATATTTATAGTTATATCAACCACACCACTTTACAAGTCAAGTGTCACGTATCTTCGTTGAAATTCCTTGAACTTTCCATTTGAAATTTAATTTGGAAAGGCCTATTTAAAGACGTTATAAACAGTTATTTGCTTACCGTATTTTCTCGATTAAAAGCCGGACCCCGATAACAGGCCGGCCTCTTATAAACGCCAGGTCAAAACTGCTAATTTCTAAATAAACGTTAGGGGCGTTTGAACGAGGTCCCGGCGTTTGCTCGAGGTCCCCATTTGCGGTATGTGAAAATAATATCTTGAATATCACTGTCCGCGTTCGTGTTGTATCACTGACGCACTTTCTTTCTATTTTATAGTACTCTCTATCTTTGGATCCCTCCAGCGTTTGTTTGTTTGTTTTCATGAGTCGTCCTCTCTGGGAGGAAATCGCGCATTGAACAGGAATAGGGAAGAATGTTGGCGCAGTGGTGAAAGCACTCGCCTTCCACCAATGTGTCCCGGGTTTGATTCCCGGACTGGGTGTCATATGTGGGCTGAGTTTGTTGGTTCTCTACTCTGCTCCGAGAGGTTTTTCTAGGGGTACTCCGGTTTTCCCCTCTCCTCAAAAACCAACATTTGGTTTAATTTGATTTAATTTGATTTAATTTGAGATTTGTAATTAGTAGGCGAAGGGCCACCTGGTGGAAGTACTACTAATAAATCATTATTATTATTATTATTATTATTATTATTATTATTATTATTATTATTATTATTATTTGAAGGTCACCTTTCTTGCACTCCATTATTTAAAAAGCCGGACCCCTGTTAACGTCGTTTTCAAATAAAACCTGCGACCAAATCGCCGATTTTTTTAAATAAACGCCAAGGGCGTTTATCGAGTAAACACGATAGTAAGGTTGAGTGGAAACATGACCTGTTAGAATTACAAACAACCAAAATAGTTTACTTACTTTCATAATCTAATGCGACGTTTAGTAAACATAAAAGGTTATCTTTCATTAAAGGGACTAATGATTGGTAAATATTCTATAAAATGCTAGATAGTTTTATGGTCACATAAGTTCTTCATTACGTAAAGCGCGTAAACAGTGAAAAAAAAATGACTGTACTGAGTGAGATTTATTAACACCGTGCTCGCTCATTTATTCATTTATTCATCTATCCATCCATCCATCCATCCATCCATCTACCCATCCGTCCGTCCGACCGTTCGTGCGTTCGTTCGTATCTTTGCCTATTTATTTATTTATTTATTTATTTATTTAATTGTTCGTTATCTGTACAATAGACTTCATTACGGCCCCAGTCATGTATCTCAAGAATAAAGAAAAAACCAACTCGGATTAAAAGCCCTGGGGATCTTTAGTTTTTATACCAGAATGGCTCCGAATTTGCCCAGAAAGACGTCCCACTGGATTGTAAGCCGGCGAAAATGCAGTCGTTATTCCCTGCTAGGAGGGGCCTCTTTTCCTTGTATTCAGCGTGTGGGAGAAAAGATACCTCTGCCTTGGTTCGAAATGGTCTTTGATTAAACCGCCGTCCGCGGTCGTGGACCGAGGTTTTAAGAACGCATGCTCCCTTTATTGTTTGCTGACCGATTATGTTCTAAAAGCATCACGTCATGTTTCGGTCGCTAAGACACCGCGGCGCATGCTCAACACAGACCGTTTCGACCAATGGCAGAGGTTTCTCTCGCACGCTGAATACAAGGAAAACAGGCCTCTGTTACCGGGGGACAGTCATTAGCGATAAAAATTGTGAAAAGATCTAAACGCGTAAACCTATTTTATTTTTCCAGGGAGCCATATTTGACGTTTTGAAAGCGTACGGGTCACGATGACTGGATAGCATCAGCTGTATTGAGAGATACAACTAGTACATATCGAGCAGGAAAATAGAAGCCAAGAATAAAAATGGTAGAAGATGTAAACGATCGTCGCAGTTATTAACGCTACAAAGGGGGAGCGAAGAGAAGCCCGCAGCTGCTAACAGAGCAGTTGTGGTCACTGACCATCAATGACAAACGCTTTGACAACAAACAAGCCGCAGAATATCCCCTTGCGTTGTTTCGAAAGAAGAAAGCTTTCCACTTTAATAGATAGTCTGTTGTGTCATCTACTAAATGATGTCAATAATATGTGATACGTATGCGAATAGCGCCGCTCGGACCAGGTGACGTCATCCAACCTGGGAGGCTTTTTTTTAGCTTTTTCACTTTTCAGTTTTGGCTTGTATGTCGAAAGAACAGTAGCTATCGAACTTGAAAGGAAAATAGACAACTAAGACAAGGAAAATAAATAATAAATAGGTGTACTGAACTTCCCTTTTCAACTTAATTTATTTGCAGTTCATATCAACCGTTAAACCACACCTCACTTGTCATTTAATACTTCTTATATCTATGAGGCGATTTTCACCAAATTCACAGAAAACACGTCTCGAAGATAAATGAAGAGTTTCTGAAACGGACAGGCTTCCGGAAAAAATTATCTTGAAAAAAAAAAATAATAACAAACAAACAAACAAAAAAGAGGGAGGGGCGCATAGCAACGACGCCTTATACGTCCGAGGGTTAAATATTCCCATGACCAAATTCCACTTCATGTTGACTTGCACCTGTCTTCGCGATTGAGTCAAAATCTTTAATAGCCTTTCGATTCAAAGAGTGTTGTGAGACTAGCGGCGAGGGTGGAGAAGCGGAATAAGAAGAGGGAAAAGGTACCTACCCCAGAGGCCCTCAAAAGGGAAAATTCCCATCAGTTAAACGGAGTCAAGCGAATAATTCGACTCTTTGCGAAAATAATATGTTATTTAACGGAAGTTTTAGCCAGATAATCGAACCCCTTTTTAATTTTTTGAAGCAACTGGGGCCCGTTTCTCGAAGCTCCCAGAATTACCGGACTCGTTAAGCTGTTTTGTTTTCCATTCCAGATGGGAGCTTCAAAGGTTTTGAAAATTATGAAGTGAAGTTATCAGCTGAAGAAACAAAATGGACTTCATTCAAGGTCAGGATACACCATTCAACCAACCATCCAACGCCCATAGTTTACAATTAAAATTGCGATTGTTAAAACGGCCAAATGATAAAACAAACCGTTTCACCAAGATACTACAAAAGACTAATGAAAGATGTACAGAAGAGGAGGAACTAGTACTTCCTTTTGATAACAAAATTCATGTCTGGGATAAACCGAACAGATAGCACAGGTAAATCTGACCCTACAAAGACTTAGGCCCGATTCAGACACCGATCTTTTGATGATCCGAACTTACTTCGAATTTGGACCGACACAAATTAACAAAATTACGTCTGTTTACGAACTTAATTTACTGTTCCCCGTGCGTTCCTATTACAGTTCCAGTTCCAGTTCCAGTTCTGAGTAAAACGTCTTAAGTATATACAACATAATAATTTGAGCATGTTCGGCAAAGTTCGGCGTCTAAATCAAAGTCGAAATTTTCACCTCATACAGGGGAAAACAACGGCTGAGCCGATCCAAATTAAAATAGCCGTTCTTAATGTATTCAGACGCCGAACTTTTGATGTACTTAATGAATTAAATTCGCTTAATGAAAAATTACGGTGTCTAAATCGGCCTTAGTCATGCGTAAAATGAAATACAAGTGCCACGCTTCTTCGATTCATAATCACACTTTTACCTATCATCGCGAGCTCTCTTTAATTTTAACGTCCAGTAAACGATGGAGACTTTTTTCTAACGAATTGAAGTTTTGGCTGTGGTCTAACAGTTGTTCCACTGACAATGACATGTGATGTCTGCAAAAGCGTTACCTTGGCAACTTCTAAGGAAACTACGGACGTGATTATCGCTTTGTGTAATTGCCTGAGCTGTATTCTCGGGGTAGCCAAACTGCATTTGAATCGCTGATACAGTACCTCGTTGTAAAATCCTGACAAGCTTAGATGGTTTATTTCTCTTCCAATGTGAGATTCTAATGAATATCTCCGGCGGTACAAATTATGCTTACTTGTCTCGTAACATTTCTTATTTCTCCCTCCTGTCCAGAAAGGGAGTGCTAGCAGACTATAAGGCTTTATGGAGATGGAATTTGAAATCTTGAAATAAGAGATAGTAGCTTTTTATACTCATCTCCCCGAATAGAAGTGGCGTTAGTTCAGTTTCTTTTTCCTGTTGTACAATTTTACTGTATTCTACTTTCTCCGTATAGCGTTTTTTCGGGAAAAGGCGTGATCATAACAGTGCGAATTAAGTTGCATGGTAATAATCTGGTTAAAATTTTGAATCAGCTGTGGTCAGACGGTTTCATTCAGAGATGCTGCTTGACCTTCCGATAGAGGATTTTCACCATACATGACAAAAAGACACCAGTTATGGAACATATGACCCTTATTCTTTATGCGTGTTCGTTCTCTCAGGAAATTCATGTATACATAACCTTTTGCTGCCACCATCATCAATGAATCGTTCCGAGACAAAGCATTAAAGGTAGATGAGGAGAAGTGGCACTTGCATCATCATACGCTCGTCATAATTGGTCAAGTGAAGGCATTTGAAAGTTAAATCAAAATATCTTTTGCGGTTCACACATACAAATACCCAGGAGCCCATGACGGCTATGAATAGATCGTGATTAAATGTACCGATGCCATATAACGTGACATTTCTGGTTTGGCAACTCATGATGGTGTAAGCCATAGTCAGTTGTAATCATTTGTGATTGTTTAGCGCATGCATTAGACTGTCACGAAAAAAAGGGGAACATTGCTGGCAAACAGGATATTTTGTCTATAATACTGAAACCCAGAGGATTTCGAAATAATTGTAGTATAATTATTAACTGTATATTTGACCAAATGGCTGACTGAACCACTTTGGCCTTTACAGCATTTGGTGCTAAGAAATGTTTTACAGCTACCAACAAATTAAGACGAGAGCCGCAATTAATCCGCTCATTTGCAGCTTTTAGAGCGACACTATATTAAAATGCACCTAAAGGCAAAAATGTTTCTTTCATAAGTTAATTCTTTTGACTTATAGGAACATACTTTACCGTTTTCACCTCAAAATTCTGCTTTAAATGTGGTGCACAAGCTATGTAAAGTTAGCATTTGAAACTAGCAGTCATATGGCCCCACGGCCGTGCTGTGAGAGGCATGGGCCTATTCTCGATTTAACGTCACAAACTGCTTTGCATTCAAGTTTTCAAATAGTTTTTGCATTACAAAACAGTTTGTGACGTAAAATCGAGAATAGGCCCACGCCTCTCACAGCACGGCCATGGGGCCATATGACTGCTAGTTTTAATCATTTTACATAGCTTGTGTGACAGATAAAAGGAGAATTTCAAGGTGAAAACGGAAAAATATGTTTCCTATAAGTGAAAGAATTATCTTATCAAAGAAAAATCTGTGCCTTTAGGTGCACTTTAACCAACAACATTGCATGTAACTTTACCAGACTCGAATACATTTTACGACCAACAGGTAAATTTCCATAGAAGAGAAAGCTAAATTGGGTTTGAAAACACGTAATACGTTACATGTATCTATTGTACCCAAATTTCTGATTACCAACTAATCGCGCATTTCCTGGAGCGTCTTCACCATGCATGTCGTTCTTACCGCGATAATGGTGATTGTCACTGAACACAAGAAGCACTTACAGCTCCCGCAGCCTTTTATTGTGATCAAAAACACCTCTGGGCAACTTTGTCAACTGGTTTTCACTCAAGAACCTACAAACGAATAGTCACAACACTGTATTAATTAACCGTTTTCACTTTTTATATTGAATGCTTTGGTAACATTGATTAAAGGAATCACAGACATGCGAATTCCAGAGTCCTTATTTGATAAGGTGATTCCTCTCAATTGCATGGCGCATCCTTACTGCGCATAATTTATGGCGTCATTTAGCGCGCGCTCGTGCGCGCGTACACTAGAAACATTGCGAATTTGCCTTGACATTGAGCTTTTTCAGCTGAAATTTTCCCTTTGTCGTCGTGTTGTAAAGAAACGAGCACGGTGACCCCCCTTTTTTATTGGTGTAATGTACTTGTAATAGCCACACGAAAAACATATTTTAAGGAGAAGAAAAGTTTAATAGTACAAGTTGGATTATTCATATATAAATGGGGTGAAACTCTGCGTTTGGAGCCAGGAAGGAGTTTGAAATGATGACGAAGTGGTCCAATTTCCTCACATTATTTGGAAGATCGAGCAATTTGAAATCACAATACGAAAAGAATATAGCCCAGAAAAACAATTAGGCTCTAGTTTTCACTACTATTCATAGTTTTTGGTACATAATAACAGCTTTCTTCAGTTGTTCATGGTTCGAACATTACTCGCACAACTCCGTAAAAACACTCAGAAAAAAAGGCTTGCAGGGCGAAAACAAGCACGGTGACCCCATCTTTTTATTGCATTTTTTCAATGTCCTATGCATGACTATCAATTGTGCCAAGTCTGAAAAAAATCTTAATAATACATCCTTTTCAGGGGAATTACCTTAAATGATTTTCTCAGTTAAACAACTGTGTAAGTAATCATGGTGCTGGTTCCAGTTAGTTTGCCAAACAACACATATAGAACATAATACATGGTATATGCCCTTTAAGATATCATCCCTAGTGTATATATTTGGTCGGAAAATGAAAATAGCACGTTTTTGTGATCGTAATCAAGACCTACGTTTCGCAAAAAGAATGTTAAATAACACTCTTTTACTTTTCAAGATGGACAGAACAATAATCTTTGAATTTTGTTCGCGCTAAGTATGCCTTGACAAGTGGCTGCAATTTACTGTAAGTCAGTTGCCAAACGGAAAATGAATGCGCAATGCTTTCCGATGTAGTATTTCACCGCAACAAGGGAAAGCGAGCGCGAGCTGTTCAGGTCTGTTTCTCAGAAAATCGCTTTCGCCAGTTTGTCTTTCTTTCTTATGCCATCGAGATAGCGCCAGTCTGATTCGAGCCCGTGCAACTTTCCTATAAAATCATTGTCGGCAAAAGCAAAGACCGTGGAGAAACTGACCCAGCGCACCATATATAAACCTTCAGTGAAGAGACAACCCGTACACTTCTGGCAAGCGACTGTAGTTCGTATTAAAACCAAGGCCGATGGTTAAAGAAAATGAGAAAGAAATAGTCACTGCAAGTCGACCTAAATTGTTAGCAAGCAAGATCATCTTCTAGGTTATGATCTTCGTTTGTTTTAGCCAGATGTCTGTCAATCCGAATTTACCAAGCTGGGAAATGGTTTTTCCGTCTTTTACTCTATAAACCATACAATAAAATAACATTTAATCTCGTAGCTCTTCCTCGAGAACACCGAGGCTTTCCATCACAGCAATCATGTTCCTCTTCATATTAAACGCGTTACAAACTAAATTGTGTCATTACATTTTCGGAAAATTCAGAGCAATTACTTAGATTCAAGCGAAAAATCGCTTATTTTAACAAATAAAATTGCTATATCAGTCGGAATCATCAATTTAAACCGAGGAATGTTTGAAGTTTCAACGGGAAACATTAAAGATTTGGCAGAAAAGTACACTTACATTTTGCACGGAATTTGAAAATCGCGCCTTTATACAGGAGTGAATTTTATTTATTAACTCGGAATCTTAAAATCGTGCTAAAATTTAGAAGAAGGAATTCTTATTTTACTCGGAAGCGCAAATTTTCTCAGCACAAATCAATGGTTTCACTTAATGCAGATTTTCCTAATTTTGGAACCGCTTAAAAACCAATTGACCCTTCCGAATTTCGGAAACCCGTACTAACGCCAAGACGTTTCCGAATTTCGGAAGCCCCTAATATAACACCAAGAGGTTTCCGAATTTCGGAACCCACTAACAACATCAAGACGTTTCCGAATTTCGGAAGCTCCTAATAACACCAAGACGTTTCCGAATTTCGGAAGCCCTTACCAACACCAAGCCGTTTCCGAATTTCGGAAGCCCCTAATAACGCCAAGACGTTTCCGAATTTCGGAAGCCCTTGCCAACACCAAGCCGTTTCCGAATTTCGGAAGCCCCTAATAACGCCAAGATGTTTCCGAATTTCGGAAGCCCTTGCCAACACCAAGCCGTTTCCGAATTTCGGAAGCCTCTACCTGCACCAAGACGTTTCCGAATTTCGGAAGCCCCTAATAACGCCAAGACGTTTCCGAATTTCGGAAGCCCTTACCAACACCAAGACGTTTCCGAATTTCGGAAGCCCTTACCAACACCAAGCAGTTTCCGAATTTCGGAAGCCCCTACCTGCACCAAGACGTTTCCGAATTTCGGAAACCCCTAATAACGCCAAGACGTTTCCGAATTTCGGAAGCCCCTACTAACACAAAGACCTTTCCGAATTTCGGAAACCCCTACCAACACAAAGACGTTTCAGAATTTCGGAACTCACTAACAACGCCAAGATGTTTCCGAATTTCGGAAGCCCCTACCAACACTAAGACCGGTTTCAGAATTTCGGAACCCGGATTATGAGTTCCCCAAATATGTTACAGAGTATTTATCCTCCGGTTATGATCGGAATAAATGGATTAGGTGTTGAAAATATATCTGAAAATAAAATCAAATACCACCGGCTCACAATTTACTCGAAAGTGTAAACGGGATTCCAGATCCCGAATGAAGGTACACACGAAAAATGTCAAAAGACTGCTGAATTAACGTATTTCGACACCTTCAGCTACCGTATTTATTAAAATTTTCACGGAAATTTGTTTTTGGAAATTTTCTTTTGCTAATTGATACATTAATTATTCGTCTAATCAAGAAGAGCAAAACTTAAATGTTGAAAATTTTTATCCCCGAGCGTTTACAGTAACCTGAACTGAACGCCTCATTTCACACACGCACGATTGTTTGTTGAACTGAAAAGAATACCATGTAAAAATCTAGCCTAGACAACCAAAGTTATAAAAAAAGGGAAATTTCACATACAGGCAAATGTTAATACTCACCAGAGGTCGCGGTCTTGTCAAATACTTCAATTTCGGGTTCCGAGTCTGAACTGACAAATATCGTTCGTTGATCGTTCGACTGTCTTGAGGAGCAGAAGTAGTTTCCTTGATTGGAATACTATGACATAAATTAGTGCAAGAACTCGAACACGTATCATCAAAACTATCGTCTGAAATATTTCAAGCGAAGCAGTGGAGACATCAGGAATGTTTGATGGGCTATTCGACAGTTCCATTTCGAACAACGACACGATCACCCACATCTCATTGCGTCGGTAACACCTTTTAGATTAAATTTGTGGGCAAAGAATAGGTTATTGTTCACTTTATCGGAAATGAAAGATTAGAAGCCGGCTTCCAAGCATAGTTCTGTCACCTTGAACGACTCTGGGAAGAATTTTTTTTCTCACACCACAAGTCGAACATATATCTACCAACTACGGGACAGACAAGGGACATTATATACTCGATAACCTTGCTGTATCACTGACGGTACCAACTATCAACTTACATTAGGTTAGTGTAATTTTTGAAATGACCGCGTTGATTGCAACTTGACAATAACAAAACCGACCACTGAATCTAGATCAAAGGGATGAGCTGTGTTTGTTGCAACTGATAACTTCAACCCAGTAGATTTCGAAACCAGATTTTTATCTGGAAACTTTGAAGCCCCAGCGCCCCTCATTTTAAGTCTGGTTTGTCATCTGCTACAGAAAAAATCTATGCAAAAAAAATCAGTTGAACAAACAATTCTGTTTCTTTGCCGCTTTTTCACACCTCTTCTAAACAAATATGAACCGTGAGAACATGTAAATGCTAAGAAAATAGTCACGTAGCTCACTGTCAGCTTGGAATAAGTGAGCAGAAGTCAGCACATAAGAGCTCTGTTAGTTAATCACTAGCCTTGCTTTAGTAATCAGTGTTTCAGTTCCTGATAACAACATCGTCCCAAGCAGCGAAGTTGTGGTTCATTACGGGTTGTTGATGGTAAAGCGAAGATTGTCGGAAATGGCCTTGCTTTGAAAAGTTCGAAAGGACTAGAATATTGATGTTTGCTGGATGTAAGCGCGCCGTCGGCCCATAAAAAAGGAAAGGATAACCCAGGTAGGAAACTTTCTCTTCAGTGGTTGCATGGAACGTAAAATGCCTTGTTTCGCCTTTATTCAGACAATCGTCTAGATTGTTCGGCCATCGCTTTCCTTAAACTTCAACTTCAACTTTATTTTACACTGTTTAAATGACCTCAATTAAACCACTTAAACATGCAAACAGATTTTACAGAAGCCGTTGGCGGTGTTTGTATATTAATGTGATATATGTTAGTCAGTTCTCGTTTGATGCAAGTGTTGCCATTTTTTAGGAAATGAGATGCTAGCAGGCTTGAAGGTGAGGAGGAACAGCATCTTCGTTGGGCAAACAGGAAGGAGAAAAAGTAAATTTGTTGTAAATATCAGAGAGAAAGCTGGTTCGTCCGAAGGCGCTCAGTAACAGGCTGTCTTTTGTTTTCATTAAAATACACTATATGTGTTATCATCAATAGTTATGAAACTAGTAAATACTTTTTCGTTAGATCTTGTTCTAAATTTCATTTTATGTTGTAACGTGTTTAATTCTAACAGTAATGAAACGCGTATCTTTTACTGGTTTGTAAAGACTGTGCTAATCCTAGAACAAGTGTTGAGAGGACCCGCAACTCGGACAACCTTTCGAGTTGGATAGAACAGATTGTTTTTCCTAACCGAAGATCTCCGATGATCGTTTTTATTTTTTCCAAGCTAGACAAGTTTTGAAGGGGTCCGAAATTCGGAAAAACCTCTCAAGTTAAATAATAATGGTAATTTGTTTTTCCTCGGATAACTGTTGAAGGGGTCCGAAATTCGGAATACCTATCAAGTTAAACCGCAGTAATGATCGTGTTTCCTCGGAGAAGTGTTGAGGGAGTCCGAAATTCGGAATACCTCTCACAGTTAAATAGTAATGACCGTTTTTCCTCGGATAAGTGTTGAGGGGCTCCGAAATTCGGAATACCTCTCACAGTTAGTAATGACCGTTTTTACTCGGAGAAGTGGTGAGGGGCTCCGAAATTCGGAATACCTCTCACAGTTAAATAGTAATGACCGTTTTTACTCGGAGAAGTGGTGAGGGAGTCCGAAATTCGGAATACCTCTCATAGTTAAATAGTAATGACTGTTTTTTCCTCGAATAAGTGTTGAGGGGTTCCGAAATTCGGAATACCTCTCAAGTTAAATAGAAATGACCGTTTTTCCTCGGATAAGTGTTGAGGGGCTCCGAAATTCGGAATACCTCTCAAGTTAAATAGAAATGACCGTTTTTCCTCGGATAAGTGTTGAGGGGCTCCGAAATTCGGAATACCTCTCAAGTTAAATAGTAATGACCGTTTTTCCTCGGATAAGTGTTGAGGGGCTCCGAAATTCGGAATTTCTAATTTCGAAAAAGTAAAATGTATTCTTGTCATTAGGCTTGCTCAAAATGGAATAAATAGTGCGATTTTGACGGAATTGTCATATTTTAAATCGTGCCTCCTATGAACTTGACGGAAACCAAATTTTGCTCCGATGAAATGCCCTACTTCGCACCGATTGGTAAAATTCTTCAGTGCGTTGTTGTTATCATGCACGGAATTTCTCTAAAATGTAATACCACAAATTAGTTTGGAACGCGTTATTACGGTATTGTTGCAATACGGTGCTAAAATCTTCAGAATCTTCAACGCTTACTGAAATCGTATCGAATCAGTAATTCTAGGATCAAGTGGCAATTGTTCACGACGTTCTTCTCAAACTAATTAAAAATTCATAATTTCTATTGCCAATAAAAAGCGGCTACATTCATCATTTCAATGAGTTTGATACCCGATGAAAACCCAGTTGAAAATTACGCGTGTTTTGGATTAAATATCCAAACCAAGCGTGGTTTTCATCTGGGTTTTCATTGGGTATCAAGATTCACGCATAAAAACCAAAGCAAATTAAACAGAAGAGCAGTATTTACTATTAGCTATACAGTGCTAGTTAATTTTCTTCATTTACAGAAAGTTTTACATCATGATTTGTAAACTTCGTGAGCCAGCAGTTAAGAGATTTGGCATCCATTTACTATATTTCACAATTTTCAGGATTCGCCTTCAGTACTGACACGTCATAATCTTTGTAAAGACCACCAGGATATGATCTAAAATCGGTAGTTTCGTCTCTCTTTCCAACTGCCATTGTCTAAACATGTTCAAAGCCCATTTGTTGTATGTTGTGGAAGCTGGAACGGCGGACGAAAACGACTCGCTCCTTCTTTCATCTCCGCGATTACTGTATGTGTCAGCTACAATGAATGACTGCTGACTCGAAACAAATAACTCACAAAATGTATGCAGGCAAAGAGTTGTGCATGAAAATGCAAAAGAATGTATGCGCTGCAGGAGCGGTTTTTCGGTTTTTTGGTGTCTGTTACGGTATGCGGTTTATGCTTTTATTAGCATTCGGTTTTCGGGTTTCGGCCCAAATACAAGCGGTTTTTCGGATCTGACGTGCGTTTCTCGAAAGCCCCGAAACTTTTCGGGCCTATTTCGGGTCCCATGATTCCCACTGTATCTTTAAAACGAAGACCTCTTTAGGCATCAAATCTTGCAATAACGCTGCTCTTTCTCACCTTGAAAACATACTAAATTACCAGCTTTTAGGATAAATGGAGTTGCAGTTTTACAAATTGCTTTTCGGGCCCGAAAAGTTTTCGGGACTTTCGAGAAACGGGCCCCTGGGATCCGACTAGTTCAGTTCGGTTTTTCCTAATTGGTTTTAGTTTCTTTTCGGACGACACCAGTACCGTTTACACCACTGAGTAACCATTTTACAGTCAAAGCATTTCACAGGTGACTGATCACTACAAGATTTCAATCGAATCTCTGAATTCACTTCTAAGCTCCCTAAATTATTGATTTTTGATGGAGCTTTTAGTAGGATAGCTTTTTGGCCATTTTGCGATTGCAAAATACAGAGAGTAGGAGATATGCCTGATTAGGTCCCACGGGCCGCCAAAGTCCGTTTACTAGATACCGGCGATTAAAAAGAAAAAAAAAAGGTAAAAGCAAAGTAACTGTAGCACCTGCGTCCTAACACGCTTGTTGTGTAGTTTGAAATGAGACCTAATTTAATGAACCGTTTTCATTTTATGTTAGCCTGTTCCAGGCGTTCAGAATGGTAAACGGAGCGCGATAGTACCGGCAGAGAGAGGCGAAAATAAAGCGGCGAAAAATGGAGAAGGGCTTGGGATTGGAGGCAGGAAGGAACGCCTGTAAAACTTTCTTTAACAAGACGCATATCTGCGTAAGCTTGGGCTTCTTTCCTGGCATATCCAGCTGTAAACGCCAGAAAGTTGTTTTTGACGATTATTTTACAGCTCTAGCATAGTACAAGCTTGTAAGCATTGCATATTCCTGGTCTAAATTTTATCCTCTGTCCGTTGTTTACTCCCGGTCTGTAGTCTGCCTAAAGATTGGAGGGGGGGGGGGGTCTACTGCAACCGGTGTGTGCATTTGTACATGGTTTGAGCGGAGAAGAAATCATAGTGTTCGTGCTTCACTTTCAAGGACGACGCTTGATATAAATCCACCATTTTTTTTAACCATGTGCGTGCTCTCTAATCATGCGCATGCGCAGAGACAATAAGAAGGGACGCATGCGTTTTAGGACTCTGACGGCGATTTGTGACTGAACGCAGAAAAAAAGAACGAAGGGCATTTTTAACCTTGGTCTCCCTTTGGGAAGCACAAGTAAAAAGCTCTTTCCGGTATACAAGAACCTGATATACCCTCTGATTGGTCAATTTTGACAGTTGCTGTCAACACAAAGCGCGATCATGGCGGATCCGGTAAAACATCTCACGCAAAGTTCCAAATGATAGTAAACAACGTGCTGAAGAACTTTCCACACATTGCTTCGCTTTGCAAAGAGCAGGTAGATTGCTTGCAGAATCTTGTCGCTGGGAGAGATGTTTTCGCCATCCTCCCAGCGAAGGGTGGAAGTTGTGAAATCGTGTACGGAAATCCCTGAGAGCTCTTTGTCAAAGGAATGGAAAAAAGAACTAGAGAAAGGAGACACTCGGATAACTTTGTTTCCTCAGCACTTTATGGTTCAAAATACTCAGCGAGTGTCGCCTATCATTCGAGAATAATTTTTATTAATTGCGAACGGACTGCATTAGATATATATATTTATTCGTATCAAACTTTCAAATTAATTTGAATATTGTAATAATCCAACCGTAGCCTGAGTGTGACCTCATTTGAAATATCTGTGATATCTATTGTTGGTCGGTTTATTTCTCACGTGCCTTGAACGCTTCGTGCGGTGTTTACATCCAAATCGGCCTCGGAATAACCTGTGACAAGAAGAGCTACCACACTGCTGAAAGAAGGCCTTTCCGCGGCTATTTGCAGCTTTGCGAGATCTGAATATCTTTTTCTTGGGAGCGCGTTGGTTGAAAATTGACATTTGACCTTTTTGTGGTGTTAGGTTGTCAATCAGGTGGTCAAGTAGACGGTAAGACCTTTTTAAAGAAAGTTTTACAGGCGTTCCTTCCCGCCTCCCGTCCCAAGCCCCCATCCATTCTTCGCCGCTTTATTTTCGCCTCTCTCTGGCGGTACTATCGCGCTCCGTTTACTATCTGAACGCCTGGAACAGGCTAATTTTATGTCCGTTTTGCGACCCCCTGCTATGTCGATACTATTAAATTGCTGGAAGACTATTTGGGATACATCTCTAAGCCAAAGGAAGGACGACCCAATACCACTGCAAAAATCTTGAGGGATTTGAACTTGTTTTACAATTTTTATATTCCAGCCATCAGCTGCGAAAGTGAAACTGACAGAGGAGCTCTAAGACGGCTCCACACTTACAATAGAGCAAGCATAGCTCAAGGAAAACTCTCTTTGCTTACTTAATGCACATTCACTACGATACAGACATCATTCTGGGCGAAGTGGTAGACTTGTTTATCCAGAAGCGTTAACGTTCAAGGAGGCTTGAGCTTGGCACACTACTCAAAGATTAAGCCCCAAATCCATTTCGGCCAATAAATTTTTCTTAAGTATTTTCGTTTTACGTTTCAGTTTCAGTTTATTTATTTGCTATAAAAACTAAATAATAAATACTTACAGACATTCAATATATTACAAAAATCAGAGATAAAGAGACATAAATTGTAAGTAAATTAATTAAAGGTATTATCCTAGCGAGGAGGCTCAAATTGAAACCTAGGGGCTTACGATATGAGCTCCCTCATTCACCTAAGGCTAAATATAACGAATAAATAGGCGGCGAAATCATACCGAAACATAATTAGGATAAGAAGCAAGCAAAACAAAACAGGCAAAGAGCAGCAAAAAACAAGTATTATTTACAAGTGGTGATTCAGCTAAGAAGAAATGTTGATTTTTATTTGGGGCGTTATACCTGGATGTTGATGAAATCAGAAGAGATTTGATGAAGGAATTTAAAAGGGAAAATAAGGCATACACAAACACTCAGACAGTCCGCTACAACACGGGTACATGTCAGGTTGAGGACGAACTGTTTAGTGTTTGTCCATTTATTTTTTAACCTCCAAATTTAATTTTTAATCCCCTTTAAATCTTCACTTTTCTCAACATCCCTTACAATCACTCTTCCCTCCCACCTTCTCTTCTTCCTCTCAAACACTGTAAAAATCACCCAAAAAAATTCTGAGATATTGATAGGGTTATGTGCTACAAAACTATGGTGGGTTTTTTGGATGGCATGAAATCTCGAAAAGATAATAAGGTTTAAAGGTAACAAAGTGACAAAAATGTAGCATTCAGGTATATTGACCCCTTAATGAATTGAAAAATTTAGGACCCTGAAATCTTATACCAAAAAGTCTTTATTTGTTCTTGCAGGAAATAAGTAGAAAGTATTTGAATTTCTGGTATTATAGAAATGAGCTTGATTTGTCATTAAAAGCATTCCTTTGAATACATTAGGAAGTAGGTCTATTTTATAAGAATATATAAATGTTCCAACTTGAAAAAAGTAAATTTCAGAGAATTTCAGCATTTGCAAACTTTTGAATAAATACGTTTGATCTTGACTGTCTAATTTTCTATGTAAAGGCATTCGAAACGCACAAAATATAGTCTTAGTAATTTCCCGGATGAGCATGCTCCCGGACCCTGTTGATCTCCCTGGTGTAACAGTTACTGAAGTTCTATATCCGTGACGAAAGCTCGGACACAAAAATGGCAGTATTTTCCTTCTCCGAAGATCGAACGGGTCCGCTAATGAATTCAAAAAATGTGCAAAAAAGTTCATACTTCGAGATTTCAATCACACGTGCAATTAGCAATACGCCGAACACACAATGTATTGAATAAATTTAGAATAGAATTAAAAAATTAAAACTCTTCTCACGAATATTCCGTGTATCGTCGGAATCAGTCGCACGCCTCATACGTAATCACGTAATTACATACGTAATGAGTTTAAGTGCCCTGAGCGGCTTTTAATACGAAATGTAGCAGAAAGAAATAACTTTGAACTAAACAAAAACGATTAGCACGTATGGAGTCCGTTGGCACGTTTAGATTACGTTTGCGTTTCTTGATAAAAAGCATTTCAAAAACACTAAACAATCAAACTTGCCTTGGCTTTTCTCAAGAATCTTGACAAGGCTTTATTCAAAATATCGCTGCCACCGTGCGCTTCAATGAGATGTTTGCCAATTGCCGAAAATTTGTGCTAGGCAACGCGTTGGAAAACGTGTCAGGTTGTGTAACCGACATAATCGGCATCGCACAGATCACACATGAAAAATTATAAACAACGCACAGTTGATTAACAAGAGAATGCTTGGCTTCCTTTGGCCTAAAGTCTTGCTCTTACTTTCTACTGACAAAATAAAAGTGGCTACACACTGCGGCCAGCCTTATAACTAAGATCGCGCAAATGCCCCCGAACAGCATTGGCAGGAACTTGATCTTACGATACTAATTCTAACTATGGTGGTATCTCTTTCCGTTGCTAACGTTCGCTGAACGACCTGAATTGTCTCGAAAAGAAAAATTGGAAATGACAGATTCAATAAGGCCGCTAGGGTAATCGAGACGACTGAAAATAGAGCGTAATTTGTCACATTCTGCATTAAAGCCTCTGCTGTAGAAGACGACGCATAAGCGCGACTTAACATCGTCTTTAACAGAGACCTTGGGTCCTCACCATTTACACGGAAAACCCGAAAATTCTGGTTGGAAAATGAAATGGTACATACCAGGAGTTTTTGCTTCATTTGCAAATGACGCAGAAAATCCTTTGTGTTAAACAATAGGGTAACCATCTTGCGTCATCAAATCCAAAATGGTGGCGCCCACGAAACTTAACAGCGAAAATGGGCGATGATGATGTCCATTTTTTGAACACTTAAAAGTTATATCCATGTTTTAAAACAAAATTTGAAATCTAGTAATTATTACCTACAATTTAGCGTCAATTTGTTGTAAACGTGGATGTTCCCTTTAGAATGCAAGAGTAAACCAGCGTTTACTGCCTTCCTGTAGACTTGAGTCTCAAGTTTTATTCCGTTCCTTAAGAGATCAACGCCAATGAAAGGGACCCTACCATTCTCAGGAAGTCAACAACTATAATAAATTGTTACTGACTCCTAAAAACGAAACAAGCAAACAGCCAAGAAGGCTTGAGCTTGACACGCCATTACAGGATCAGCAGAAAACCGAGTGATATATAAGTACTTTTTTGACCTGTTTTGAACTGCCCATTTTCATGTGAAGCATGCTAGCAGAAAGGTAATTACGATTTTAATTAATAAAGGTATCCGTTTTCTGTCTCTATTTGCGTGCTGTATGATTGCCGTTCCCTTGAAATAACTGCCGACACCCAGTTTCGATTGCAAAAACTCCATTTGGTAATATAAAAATTTTGAGAAATATTCAAGCTTTAAAGTTTGATTTTGGCTTCCTGATTTCGGATCAGACCTCCTTCAAACGCACGAAATACAGTCTTAATCCCCGACTGAATGATCAAACATTTTCGTCCAACATCATGTTCCCTAAACACAATGTCGGAGGTCTATTAAAACGGACAAACAATGTTTGACCAAAAAAGTGATAAGAGAGTTTGACAATGGTCGCTGAAATTACAACGTTATCTCTTTGAATTTGTTGCTTTTTCCTTCTCGCGCCAGCCCTGTTGGCAGACGTGGCTATAAAACGATCAAACCGAGTTTCAAACCAACAAACCAACGTCACGCGAAATGTTGGCTGAAAACGTTTGGTTTAAATAAAACAAGGAAAACCCTTTCGATGTTCAAACACCTTCTTCCAACACGATGTTGGACGAAAATCTTTGATCGTTCAACCGCCGATGACGGTCTAACGAATCGATGTCAAGATGGGAAACTCCAGGTAGCTGAAACTTGTATTGTCATTGTTGATGAATGCACGGTTAGTGACTCGATCGTCCTCCACAGTAGAATATGACCTAATTTATGCGCAGCGAGCGCGGCAGGCAAGGAGAAACATAACTAGGAATAAATATGAGGAAGCTTGGAAAAGTCTCCAAACAGTCGCCTTGAGGACTCTTTGCGGCCAGAAAGCAGCGCGCGTGCTAACAAAATCCACAGCGGAAACTACCTTTATGAACTGCTAAGCACAAGATAGGAATTTGAGCGTATAAAATTTGTTTGTTCTCAGCAGGTGGACTGAATTTGGCGAAGTTGACTTTCCGAAAGCCTTTTAAATGCAGCAGTAACAAATGGGTTTACATGAAATGCGCGTTTATCCGCAACACTGTCGCTAATTACGAAAACATTGGGGAGGTCCAAACACTATAGTATTCAAGTGAGAACGCTGAAGTACCCAAGTTCCCCTACATAATGTTCAATCAAAACTCAAGGAAAAAGAGAAGAAACATTCTCAGTTGCATCTAAGCCTTTGCAAACATGCTCAGTATGAACGTCTTGCCATTAAGCAGTGATCTTTCGGTTCTGTTATGTACTTAAACGCCTACTCAGTGGCAATCATGGCGGTCGGCCACGTGCTGATTTCGCTGGTCCTATTTATGTGGTTTTTTTTACCTACATCATCTACAATCGAGATTAATGTTTCGGATGTTTCTCTGTTTAAACTTACAAATATTTTTGCTGGACAAGATTACACTTCAAAGCAGAGGAAGACAGACGAATTTCTGTTTCATAATCGATCCGACCTGGGAC
>JAEMWC010000895.1:45000-55000 GCA_016490735.1 Pachyseris speciosa
AGATCCAGCCAAGATCTGTGGGGCAATCTTTTTCTTGGGCCTGTCCTTAGACGTGCTTTCCGTCACCTCCTGTATAAGGGCATTTGCAAACACCGGCTTCTTTCTGATGACAGGTGGCACAAATCTTGGGCTTAGTCCTGCCTCTCGCAGTTCAGCTGTTGACTTGCTCCTTGGTGTGTTAGCACTTGGTTTGCTGGCTTGGCTTTCTGATTTCTTTTTCTTTGACGAACGCTGAATCCTCTTTTGCAATTTCCATGCTTTTGTTTGCAGTTTTTTATTCTGGCCTTGCAGCTTGGCAATCTTTCGGTGTGCCTTAGATACCGCCCTGCTAACTCGTTTACGAGTGGCACTATTTTTTTTTGGCCTCACTGAAGTTTAGCTTCACAACCAAACCAGGTGAGGCATTTCCTGCTGATTTACGTGTACTTCTGGTTTTACGCTCTTGACGCATTGAAGCTTGTTGTGCATTTTCGGTGGCAATCTGTTTCTGTTTCCGTTCATTCCGATACTTTTGGACTCGAGCTTGTGTTTCCAGTCGTCTTTTCTTCAGGGCCCCCTCATCTAACTTCGATACTGGTACATAAGCGTCTCTTTTCCTTACCCTTTCTCTTTCTTTGTATGCCTCTTCCCTTGCTTCTGTTTTTGCCTTTCACGGTAGGCCTTTTGAATTTCTGCACGACTTTTTCTGGGCATCTGTGGAGTGAGTCCAGTCGCGTCACGCAATTGCAATGAATAGCTAATCAATACAAACAATTTAACTTCCAGAAGCACTCGATATTTTTTTCGAACTTTACAGGCTAACAATAAAAAAACTCTCTTTGTAATACAAAATTCCTGTTAAAAACACTGGCTATGAACAACGACAATTTAATTTTCGAACCCCCAAAACGTTATCAATATGTCATACAATTTCTGTAACTTCCGTTACATTTTCTTTGTTCACAAAGATAATGCTCTAAACCAACAGAAGATGCAAATTAAAACGATTCTTTCTTTACACAACAAATTACAATTCCTTACCTTTACTTTGTGTTGCTTTCGAGAAACTCTTGGCAATTAAAACGAGAATAATGCGGCGAAAAGCTTCAGTCTCGGCAAATTTGAAAAATACGCAGTCACGGAGATATTGCGAAACAAAGGATTTGGCAATAACACCGGTCATATTTCATTTTCGCGCGAACTTTCATCAGCCGGCTCGTGTTGCAGGAGTCGCCCGAACCAAAGCACGTGTACTTCAGGTAGTTACGATAATGATGGTAACGGATGTTACAGTAACGGATGTTACAACTTTAGGTGTTTTGTCCTCCCTCTCAGTTCCAAAACACAATCCAAGATGTATTACTTTGTAGATATATAGAGGATAGATACCTTTGTTCTTGCATAGAGTATTATGTACCCATTCAATAATTCTATTTGCAAAACAGTGGTAACGGAAGTTACATTCTTAACCATGTACAGGAGCCCATGAATAGGAGCTTCACTCTCCCATACAAGCCCTTTGAGTCAACCTTTGCGCGTATCTTTTCTATTTTTAGAACGCTGTGGGATTCTAAATTCGCACGTACTGTTTAGAATGCCCAAGAGAAGGATCGGGACAACGCGCTCGCCTCCTTTGGCCACAATTTTTTACGGATACCTGTGTGCGGAATTTACTGGATACAGATTTTCCCAGTAAATTGGAGCTTCATGCAGAAAAAGCCGTTCTAAAAATAGAAAGATAAGCGCAAACGTTGACTCAAGGAAACAGTGCATATGGAGGCTCCTATTCATGGGCTCCTGCCATGTATGGTTAAGAATGTAACTTCCGTTACCACTGTTTCTGGTGCTTCTTGGTCTTACTCGATTCCAAGTTACTGGTTGCCATTGGTAAGTATGAAAGCCAGTGAATTTAAGATGCAAACGGTAATAGAAGGAGAAGTAATTGACACCGGAGAGAGCTTTTACGGGAGTTTCTCAAGCGGGTACACTGTGTACTGCATTTTGGTAACGGAAGTTACAAAGAATCTGAGGACATAAATGAAAAAAAAAAATTGCAAACTGACAATTGCAATGCAGACCAAAATATTATTCTCAGTAACAAGTACTGGTACTGCTTAGAATTTCGCAGCATAACATTCTTACTGAGGAATTATTTCAATACTTTTAAGCGGTTTGTTTCGACAATGGTTGCCTTGTGGACATAGAAAAAAAGCGGAACTGAGGGCTATTTGAGGTGTTATTGTGGAAAAATGGTAAAGGATACGTACATCTTTGCATTTTGAGTTACAAACCCATCATGTCTACTCTTACGAGAGCTAAAAATTCCCAGTTTTAGCTGTTAAAACAGCCGCTACAGGCGAAGGACATTAAAATTAGCTTTGGCCCCACTTTTTGTGGAATGGGTGAACTTTAAGATTGGTAATCTTAATGTAAATAGTATCTTGGGCAAAGCAGACGAAGTTATTAATCTACTCGACGAATGTGCTTTTGATATCCTTTTTATTACCGAAAGCAAGATTGATGGGACTACCTCTTCTTCTTTGTTCGCCCACTCGCAATATCGTATTATTCGACGGGACAGAAAAAGAGGAGGAGGTGGATTAGACAATTTTTTTAAATTTTTGAACTAAGACTAGTGAGCGGCACGACGGAAGACTTGTGGTTGTAGTTGTAGTTTTCTTTTTATTTCCTACGCGTTTCGTCTCTCACGGAGACTTCATCAGGGAATGAATACAACTAACATAGAACAGCATATTTAACACATTCGTGTTTCTAAGTTTAACTTAACATGGAAGTGATTAATAATAAAAACATGCTGTTGCCGGACGTTACAAAAAAACGCCCAAAATACGTATGTGATTGCGTGTTGTTAAAGTTTGGGGGCCATACGATTAGCGCTAATCGTATGGCCCCAAAAAACAAGCTATTTACATAGATGTGCCAAAGTGGTAGTAGATTTATAACTAACGATGCAGTCTAAATCTGGTAAATGCCTCTGGATAACACGCTTGATGTTAGCGTGGCTGCAGTTAAATGTCGATTTAAAGACTACCATTCTACGGTTGCGTGACTTGACCTTTCTAGAAAGCCACCGAGTTCTGCCACTGTATTTAACTTCCCTAAAAATAAGAAGCAAAAACCTCACTGGGTACCCGCGAAGCCTAAGACGCCTCCAGAATTTCTCACGTGTTTCGCTAAAAGCCTTAAATGTGGAACTATTTCTGGTATAGCGCATAAGCTCACCTCTAATAAAGGCTTTTTTGTTGCTCGCGGGATGAAAGGACTCATAAGGAATGTACAGATACTAATTAAGCGGCTTCTGATAGGTAGTAAACTGCAGAGTACTACAATTGACATCCTTGTAGAGGAATAGATCCAGAAACGAAATACTACTTTGGTCAATAACATATGTGAGTTTGATACGATCATTCTTGTGATTGAGACAATTTAGAAACTCCAATAGGGTTTCTTTGGGACCCTCCCAGATAAGGAAAATGTCATCGATGAACCGCTTATATAAGAGTAAATTACTAGAAAATTGCGTGACAACATCGTTTTCTAAGTAATACATGAAAGCATTAGCGGCCGTGACTGCAAAAGGGGTTCCCATAGCGATCCCAAAGGTTTGGTGAAAAATATCCCCGCTAAATTCGGTTTTGAGGAAGTTATTCTCAAAAACCAGTCTAGAGAACTGAATCAAAAGTGGCGTATCAGGCGCTCCTGCCTCCCGAAGAAGCAGGTCAAGGGCCACCAGTGCTTTCTTAGTATCCACATTGGGATAAAGTGAGATGACATCTGCCGTGACAAGAAAGCACTGTGGTGGCAACCTGATAGACGCAAGCGTTTCAATCAGTTCTCCAGTATCCCTAAGAACAGTAGGCATTTAAATAAATGACAGGCCTGCGCGGACTCCTTCAGTGTGGTTTTTGCGGTTGCCTCGCGTTAGAGCCTAAAAAGCCTATTTTTGCTCTGACGAGTGTGTCTTTAAGAGTTTTACCTCTTTTGTATGATATTCTCGGAGTTTTAGGATAGATCGTTCTAAGCAGTGGCTGATTTTGTATAAATCTCCAGTGTTCCATCAATATATGTTTTTTATTTTTTTTATTTTTTTATTTCATTTTTATATATATATTTTTTTTATGATATGAAGTAAATGACAGGCCTGCACGGACTCCTTCAGTGTGGTTTTTGCGGTTGCCTCGCATAAGAGCCTTAAAAGAAATATTAAATTTTCGCTCTGACGAGTGTATCTTTAAGAGATTTACCTCTTTTGTATGATATTATCGGAGTTTTAGGATATATCGTTCTCAGCAGTGGCTGATTTTGTATAAAACTCCAGTGTTCCATCAGTATCTCTTTAAGGTTTCTAACTCCTGGGTGGTACGTGGTGACAAAAGGCAAAAGTCTCTCGTGATCTTTTTTCTTTTGTTTAAGAGCCGATGGTCTAGAGGCAAAGTTGACCCCTGACAGACACCTTTCTATTATTGGTTTTGGATAGCCGCGCGCTCTCAGGCGTTGTTTGAATTTCAAAAGGCTCTCTTCAAATGTTGTTTTCGAAGAGTTAGTTCTAAGCAGTCTTATTGCTTCGCCTTTAATGAAACCATTTTCACGCCTGGGGGTAGTATGAGTTGAAGTGTGTATATTGAAAGGTTTCAGTCGGCTTGTGGTGGGTTTTTATGTCTAGGATGGATTCGTTTTTGAATCTTTCCCCTTTAAACACCACTGTATCGAGGAAAGTAATCTCGTTCTCTGATACTTCGGCCGTGAATTTGATGGTTGGGTGGAATGTATTAGCTTGTTTCAATAAAATGATCCACGTTTGTTTTGCCGCAGTCCCAAAGGGAGAAGATATCATCGATATATCTTTTCCATACTTTCGGCTTGGTATCGCTTGTTGTATTATCTTTATCTCAATTTTCAGCCATGAAAATTTTGGGGGCCATACGATTAGCGCTAATCGTATGGCCCCCAAACTTTAACAACACGCAATCACATACGTATTTTGGGCGTTTTTTGTAACGTCCGGCAACAGCATGTTTTTATTATTAATCACTTCCATGTTAAGTTAAACTTAGAAACACGAATGTGTTAAAGATGCTGTTCTATGTTAGTTGTATTCATTCCCTGATGAAGTCTCCGTGAGAGACGAAACGCGTAGGAAATAAAAAAGAAAACTACAACTACAACCACAAGTCTTCCGTCGTGCCGCTCACTAGTCTTAGTTCAAAAATTGTATTCGCTATCTAGAAGACGCCACATGGGAGACCAAAGCCGTAGTGGACTCAAGGAACAGAACAAATCGCTCTCTTTGTCCAAGAAGGGCAGAGGAGCCTCCCTTGAGAGACAAGCGAATGCGAGAGATTCGCAAATTGCAGAACTCCGTAGCGTTAATGTCACCGAACCGGCCGACCATGACGAGAGCTTTCCAGATGCCGTACTTGATCGCGCGTTTGTGTCTATCTTGAAAAAGAAAGTCCACTCGCTGGTAGACACAGAAAGCACTCTCTCTCGCTCGCGGGGGAGAATTCAGCATTTGGAGGAACAACTCCAGCAGAAAACAGTCCCCAAAGGTCTGAAGATCAAGTCTGTCAAAGCAAAAAGTAAGTTAGAGGATCTTCAGGAGAAGTTTGATCAAATTATCCGCGAAGCGGAACTTAAACTTCTGGACGCCACGCTGGAGAGTCTGCGAAAAGAACTCTTGGAAATTGAGAAATCGATCCAAAATTCTAAAGAGGACTTACAAGTTACCATAGCCAAATGGAGATCCTCATTTCCACTGAAAGACGAGAAATACACGAAGAAGGCGGATTCACTGGCATTGTATGCCAGACAGTTCGTAGATGATTTCTACTTTCAATGCGCAGCTCGTAACACGTCCAAAGCTCTCCAAGAATCCCTGAATAAAGAAGAAAAAAGCCAGGAAACGCCAACTTGGAATGGAGACCGACTTTGCAGTCACCGAGGATTCTATCCGGGACATTGTTAAAGCCGAGGTTATGCGTCTCAACAGAGCTGAACAAGGAGCTAGAAACTCTCGCGGTCGCTCGAGTCGCAAAGATGACACAGCCTCGAACAGTGTAAACAAGAGGCTACAATTAGCCTAAACCCGGGCTTGCAAAAAACAGTATTGTATCCCTAACTTAGTGCTAAACAAAAGAATAGAGGGAAGTCTGTCTTTCTTACATCGGACGCATTGTGTTTAGCTTGTGTTGGAGTCTATTTCTTTAGACCCCTATCAACATATATTCCTCTAAAATACAGCTCAACCATTGAGAACAATAATTATAACACTTGTAAAAAATATTTCTAAAAGAACAAGAAAAAGAGAAACAGAAAAAATAAAGCCCGTGACATATACCACTAACAGACATCGAACCCGGTTTAGCTGCGTCGCAGGCAGGAACAATGACCTTTAGGCCACAGAGGTTTATCATTCTGCAGGCGTGATAAAAATAGTGTATTGATTCCAAAAAAAAACTAAGCACACTTGTTTTCGCTTCGATGGATAATTGTTTGAGAAAGGAAACGCTTATCGAACGATGTAGGATTTTTTCGCATAAATGTGAATGGAGTCTCGGTGAAATGTGAGTAGAAAATTAATTAGCAGAGTGAAACTGTTTACAAATACGTCAATCCAGGGTCATTTGAAACACAAGAAAGGAACGTTTCTGGACAGTTTCAAGGGACGCTAGTACATTTGTAAAAACTAATCGCTTATCATTCAAAAATTAAAGTCCAGAAATTAAAATAGTAAATTAACTACCTGTCAAAGTCTCAGGGGTGTATGATATCCCGTACTTGAGTTATTCAACAAAATGTACATCTCAATGGAGCGGATACGGGGAACACGGCAGTCCATCTGGAGTTAAATTTTGGTCATGTTAAAAGCTTTCTTCTCGCTGTTGAACTTGCAAACATTCGTATAGACACTTCTCTTAACATATTAGTTGTTCAGACTTCAAAGACACAAGGTGAATCGACGCTTTCCGATACGTGACAACAAGTATCATTCTTGCTGTTGATATGAGATTTATACTTCCGAATCACTCGGCCGTGAAAGGTCAAACTCCCTTTGTCTGTATGTCTCTAATTTTTGGCGCTCCCCTCGCGTCGCGTCTCCTCGCAACTTCGCGCGCGCACGTGCCCCCACAATCCGTCGCCAAAATTAGAGACTACTCGCTGTCTACTGAAGCAGACACGGGGAAACACGGCAGTCCATCTGCCGTTAAGTTTACTCATGTTAAAAACTTTCTTCTCGCCGTTGAACTTCCAAACATTCGCATAGACACTTCTCTTAACATATTGTTTGTTCAGACTTCAAAAGCCACAAGATGAATCGACATTTTCCCATACGTGACACTGTTGTTAAAAATAGTTAGCGCTTGCGCAGAAACGCCGGAAGTGCCATTTGTGGATGATACTCGACGACGAAAAAGAAGAACCGTCGGTAGTTTAAGACCCGGGCGCCGCGCGAGACGCGCGCAGCCCGGGTAATAAAACCAGCGGATAAGTAGATCCTCCTCCAAAGGCCGTAATTCTCGCCAGCGAAGCCAAAGCACGGGCCCTAATTCTCGAAAGCGTAACCAAAGCACGGACCGTAAAAACCTGCAACGCAGGCAATCATCCAGCAGAAAGAAACAGCAGCGCCGCCAATCGTCCAGCAACAATCGGCGAGTTTCACTGCCAAAAATCGGCCACGGCAGAGACACCAGCCACGGAACGTAGACTGTCGATCGCTTTACAGCAAATGGCTCTTCTCTATGGCTAAACGACCTTTGTACGACCTCCTACCAAGAAATTCGGAATTCCACAATTTCACTTCTCTGCATTTGACTGATCGTCAGGCTAGAATCATAGGCTTGGGTTTAAAGTTTAGGCCCACGCTGAAACCTCCTGACCTGGCGCAGTTTAACATGCAAATTCGGGGCTTTTGTCGCAGTGTCCGTTTACATAACATGTTCGAGGGAGAGCCGAATGACCCCGACTTTAACCCAAGACTTTATGTGAAATCCACCTGGAATCCTCCACGTGAAGATCCAGAACTTGAGGACAGGCTGCACGAAATTCGCAAGGAATTGCTGCAAAACATCAGGCAAAACAAGCCGCACTGGAGACGAAATCTTTCTGCTCTAGATCGTGAGGAACTCAACCAGATAACCAGTGACAAATCTGTCAGAGTTTTGAATACCGACAAGAATCTCGGACCAGCTCTAGTGTCGACTGATTGGTTGAAAAATGAGACTATGAGACAGCTCAATGACAAACAATCCTATTCTCTCATAAGTTATGAAGAATGGATCCTGAAACATGGTCAGGTTCAGTTGTTTTGCCCGGCTAAGTTCTACATTATACCTAAGATACACAAAACCCCTATGGTGGGTCGGCCTATTGCGGCTTCGCATAGTTACATCACACGACCTCTGAGTATTTTTGTAGATGAATATGTTAAGCCTAGACTCAAAATGCCTACTGTTCTTAGGGATACTGGAGAACTGATTGAAACACTTGCGTCTATCAGGTTGCCACCACAGTGCTTTCTTGTCACGGCAGATGTCATCTCACTTTATCCCAATGTGGATACTAAGAAAGCACTAGTGGCCCTTGACCTGCTTCTTCGGGAGGCGGGAGCGCCTAATACGCCACTTTTGATTCAGTTCTCTAGACTGGTTTTTGAGAATAACTTCCTCAAAACCGAATTTTCACCAAACCTTTGGGATCGCTATGGGAACCCCTTTTGCAGTCACGGCCGCTAATGCTTTCATGTATTACTTAGAAAACGATGTTGTCACGCAATTTTCTAGTAATTTACTCTTATATAAGCGGTTCATCGATGACATTTTCCTTATCTGGGAGGGTCCCAAAGAAACCCTATTGGAGTTTCTTAGTTGTCTCAATCACAAGAATCATCGTATCAAACTCACGTATGTTATTGACCAAAGTAGTATTTCGTTTCTGGATCTATTCCTCTACAAGGATGTCAATTGTAGTACTCTGCAGTTTACTACCTATCAGAAGCCGCTTAATAAGTATCTGTACATTCCTTATGAGTCCTTTCATCCCGCGAGCAACAAAAAAGCCTTTATTAGAGGTGAGCTTATGCGCTATACCAGAAATAGTTCCACATTTAAGGCTTTTAGCGAAACACGTGAGAAATTCTGGAGGCGTCTTAGGCTTTGCGGGTACCCAGTGAGGTTTTTGCTTCTTATTTTTAGGGAAGTTAACTCGGTGGCTTTCTAGAAAGGTCAAGTCACGCAACCGTAGAATGGTAGTCTTTAAATCGACATTTAACTGCAGCCACGCTAACATCAAGCGTGTTATCCAGAGGCATTTACCAGATTTAGACTGCATCGTTAGTTATAAATCTACTACCACTTTGGCACATCTATGTAAATAGCTTGTTTTTTGGGGGCCATACGATTAGCGCTAATCGTATGGCCCCCAAACTTTAACAACACGCAATCACATACGTATTTTGGGCGTTTTTTTGTAACGTCCGGCAACAGCATGTTTTTATTATTAATCACTTCCATGTTAAGTTAAACTTAGAAACACGAATGTGTTAAATATGCTGTTCTATGTTAGTTGTATTCATTCCCTGATGAAGTCTCCGTGAGAGACGAAACGCGTAGGAAATAAAAAGAAAACTACAACTACAACCACAAGTCTTCCGTCGTGCCGCTCACTAGTCTTAGTTAAAAAATTTATACTAGATCGAACGTCACGGCCCACCGTCAGATTAATCTCGAGCCAGAAGGAGTCGAATCCATTTGTTTGGATGTAAAGGGATATGCAAATAATTGGTTTCTGATATGTGCTTGTTACCACTCTCCTGGGAAATGTAAAATTACGGATTTTATTCCAGCTTGTGCGTCAGCAGCTGAAAGAATGTACGTTAAACGCAAAGAGATCATGTTTATCGGGGACTTTAATATGAACATGCTTGAATCCCCTGATAATCCAAACGGCCCTAATAAAGATCTGACCAATTTTATGGAACAATTGTGCCTAACGAACGTTATAC